>JAQGDQ010000967.1:0-74844 GCA_030141605.1 Tubiluchus corallicola
AGTGATTCTTAGTGGTGCTTAGTGGTGCTGAGTGATTCTTAGTGGTGCTGAGTGATTCCTAGTGGTGCTTAGTGATTCTTAGTGGTGCTGAGTGATTCTTAGTGGTGCTTAGTGATTCCTTAGTGGTGCTGAGTGATTCTTAGTGGTGCTTAGTGATTCTTAGTGGTGCTGAGTGATTCCTAGTGGTGCTGAGTGATTCTTAGTGGTGCTGAGTGATTCTTAGTGGTGCTTAGTGATTCTTAGTGGTGCTTAGTGATTCTTAGTGGTGCTTAGTGATTCTTAGTGGTGCTGAGTGATTCTTAGTGGTGCTTAGTGATTCTTAGAGGTGCTTAGTGATTCCTAGTGGTGCTGAGTGATTCTTAGTGGTGCTTAGTGATTCCTAACGGTGCTGAGTGATTCTTAGTGGTGCTTAGTGATTCTTAGTGGTGCTTAGTGATTCCTAGTGGTGCTGAGTGATTCTTAGTGGTGCTTAGTGGTCGTGGGTGATGCTTAGTGATGTTTAGTGGTGCTGAGTGAGTGTGGCATTAATACACACGTCTTCACAAATATAGACACTTTGTTTTGCTAAAAATTAAGCGAGGTTGACATTATAAACGGGTTTGATTTTACTTTACAAAACACACACAAGGAAATGTATTCCAGTTTTTCAACACACAGTACTTCGTTTTCGTTGAAAGTTACTTTTTGTACTTCTGCCACTGTACTAAATTTACCAAAATGCAAAAAATCTATTTTTGTAGACTTTTATTATTGCTATTGAATTAGAAATGCACAGCTATGCGTTTAAACACAAAAGTGTATAAAAAGTCAATAAATATTGCAATAAATAAACTAAAAATGAATTTAAGCACATGTGCAATCACACACGATAGTAAATGTCATAAATAACCAATTATAATAAAGCACATTAAATAAATAAATAAAATGTATGAACTACCAAATCTCACACCATTACCGTTGCCGTGGTAACAAGTATTAGGCCAGAGTTGTCACTGAGGCTAAACATAAAATAAATAAAGCTTCGTTTACACGGTTAATTACTAGGTGCAGTTACTCACTGCGTGTGTACAGACATAGTACACAGTTACTCAGTGCATGTGTACAGGCAAAGTACATAGTTACTCAGTGCATGTATACAGGCAAAGTACACAGTTACTCAGTGCATGTATACAGACAAAGTACACAGTTACTCAGTGCATGTATACAGACAAAGTACACAGTTACTCACTGCATGTATTCAGACAAAGTACACAATTACTCAATGCACATATACAGGCAAAGTACACAGTTGCACACTGCATGTATACAGACAAAGTACACAGTTACTCACTGCATGTATTCAGACAAAGTACACAGTTACTCAATGCACATATACAGGCAAAGTACACAGTTACTCACTGCATGTATACAAACAAAGTACACAGTTACTCACTGCATGTATACAAACAAAGTACACAGTTACTCACTGCATGTATACAGAATACATTCAAATAAATAGAACCAGCCAACAATTACTCATTTTTCAGCAAACTAAGTAACATTTGGGATGAAGTAGGCTCTCGTCTCAATAAACACCTACACTGAATTACACAATGTGACCGCCGAAACATGAACACAAGAAAAACTGTCTTCGCAGAACTCGGTTTGTCACACAGTTAGGACAGTTTCTTTCGTCCCTAACCGTCCAAAAGTAGTGTAAAAATGTTGCGCCCTTTTAACTAATAATTGTAGTTTCTGGCAAAGATATCGCTGTGCGCAATTATATGCTATACTAGTATATTGGTGTGTAATTAAGAGTCAGAAGTTTGAGATGACATAATGAGTTTTAAACTATTGAATTTGCTTAAGGAAATAGCAGGAGAAATGCATTCGACTTTGCTGGGAGAGCTTACATCACTCCGCAAACCGTAACACATAATCGTAAAAAAGTACCTCAAATAATAAACAGTCATATTTCAAATTTGTCTTAAATGTAATTCTTAACACAATGACTAGAAATCGCGTCAGAGCGTTTACGGCATAGAAAATCACCACAGCACTTGATGTGAGATACTTTTTACACACTAAAAACCTTAGACAAAGTTTTACAAAAACTTTTTGAAGCAAATCAACTCTAAGACGCAACAATTTATGGTACAATAAGAGCTCCCTGCTTCACAAAGATGTGAGAGTGATTCCCATGCTTGGTCTCTGCTTCCATCGCTATGGCAACAGTTTCGCTCCGCTGATACCTCGGACCGTGACCCTGTTCGGTCGGACCAATATGCCGTGATCCGGAGGGCAGGCGAAGTAGCGCACCCCCTGAACCGAGCCGTCATTCTTCCCTTTCGGAGACTTCAGCTCGATGCCGAGCCAAATTCCATCCGCGAATTCCACGTCTCCGATAAACCTTACCAAACCTACAATATGCATAACTGAATAAGTCATTGCCACTGTGTTCATCAATGTTCATTGGTGTGTTCATCAGTGTTCATTGCCACTGTGTTTATCAGTGTTCATTGGTGTGTTCATCAGTGTTCATTGCCACTGTGTTTATCAGTGTTCATTGGTGTGTTCATCAGTGTTCATTGCCACTGTGTTTATCAGTGTTCATTGGTGTGTTCATCAGTGTTCATTGCCACTGTGTTTATCAGTGTTCATTGGTGTGTTTAACAGCGTCCAATGTCACTGTGTTCATCAGTGTTCATTGGTGTGTTCATTGCCATTGTGTTCATCAGTGTTCATAATAACAACAAATGAACGCCTTGAACACTGTTCAATAACAACAATGAACACATTGGACACTGTTCAAATAACAACGGTAAACGCTGTGGACACTATTCAAGAACAACATTGAACACCACGCACACTGTTAAATTACAACGATGAACACTTTCTCGAATATTCATTGCAACAATGTCAAATCAAGTAGAAAAAAACGTGAAAAATACCAAATTCTCCGTTGATGAAAACTTGCATCCCCTCTGCCAAATTGAAGCCATACTTGTTGGTCGGTTCACTCTTGTTTCTTGGACTAGAAGGAGCTCTGCTGCTGCTGGTGAGTAATGTTGATCTATTCCTGTAATTAAGTGTTCATTTAATCTAGTAAATGAAACTAGCATTATTTTTCATACGTTACCCAATGATAAAGAGCATATTTTAATACTCATAATAATGTCAAAGTTTTTCTGATAATTAAATAAAATATGTAGAAGTTGGAATTGTAAATTTTAGTTAGGTGCTGCCATCTATGAGCTAATCCTGTTACATTCTACCAGCTAACTTAAACCCAGTATAATTGTATGGTCCAGTGAATGCATATTCACTGGTTCTCTCCCTATTTTAAAGTAATGGTTGTTGTGAAGCCTGTACAAGTCTGCATAGGTCACCTATACCTATATATACTGACTGGTTTTGCTTTCTAGTCACTCTCAGTGTTCAGTGCAGGACACTCTCACTCTCAGTGTTCAGTGCAGGACACTCTCACTCTCAGTGTTCAGTGCAGGATTCTCTCACTCTCAGTGTTCAGTGCAGGACACTCTCACTCTCAGTGTTCAGTGCAGGACACTCTCACTCTCAGTGTTCAGTGCAGGACACTCTCACTCTCAGTGTTCAGTGCAGGATTCTCTCACTCTCAGTGTTCAGTGCAGGACACTCTCACTCTCAGTGTTCAGTGCAGGACACTCTAACTCTCAGTGTTCAGTGCAGCAGTCTCTCACTCTCAGTGTTCAGTGCAGGACACTCTCACTCTCAGTGTTCAGTGCAGGACACTCTCATTCTCAGTGTTCAGTGCAGGACACTCTAACTCTCAGTGTTCAGTGCAGGACACTCTAACTCTCAGTGTTCAGTGCAGGACACTCTAACTCTCAGTGTTCAGTGCAGGACACTCTCATTCTCAGTGTTCAGTGCAGGACACTCTCATTCTCAGTGTTCAGTGCAGGACACTCTAACTCTCAGTGTTCAGTGCAGGACACTCTCATTCTCAGTGTTCAGTGCAGGACACTCTCACTCTCAGTGTTCAGTGCAGGACACTCTCACTCTCAGTGTTCAGTGCAGGACACTCTCACTCTCAGTGTTCAGTGCAGGACACTCTCATTCTCAGTGTTCAGTGCAGGACACTCTCACTCTCAGTGTTCAGTGCAGGACACTCTCATTCTCAGTGTTCAGTGCAGGACACTCTCATTCTCAGTGTTCAGTGCAGGACACTCTCATTCTCAGTGTTCAGTGCAGGACACTCTCATTCTCAGTGTTCAGTGCAGGACACTCTAACTCTCAGTGTTCAGTGCAGCAGTCTCTCACTCTCAGTGTTCAGTGCAGGACACTCTCACTCTCAGTGTTCAGTGCAGGACACTCTCACTCTCAGTGTTCAGTGCAGGACACTCTCACTCTCAGTGTTCAGTGCAGGACACTCTCACTCTCAGTGTTCAGTGCAGGACACTCTCACTCTCAGTGTTCAGTGCAGGACACTCTCATTCTCAGTGTTCAGTGCAGGACTCTCTCATTCTCAGTGTTCAGTGCAGGACACTCTCACTCTCAGTGTTCAGTGCAGGACACTCTCACTCTCAGTGTTCAGTGCAGGACTCTCTCATTCTCAGTGTTCAGTGCAGGACACTCTCACTCTCAGTGTTCATTGCAGGACACTCTCATTCTCAGTGTTCAGTGCAGGACTCTCTCATTCTCAGTGTTCAGTGCAGGACACTCTCACTCTCAGTGTTCAGTGACTCACACTCTCAGTGTTCAGTGCAGGACACTCTCACTCTCAGTGTTCAGTGCAGGACACTCTCACTCTCAGTGTTCATTGCAGGACACTCTCATTCTCAGTGTTCATTGCAGGACTCTCTCATTCTCATTGTTCATTGCAGGACACTCTCACTCTCAGTGTTCAGTGCAGGACACTCTCACTCTCAGTGTTCATTGCAGGACTCTCTCATTCTCAGTGTTCAGTGCAGGACTCTCTCATTCTCAGTGTTCATTGCAGGACACTCTTATTCTCAGTGTTCAGTGCAGGACTCTCTCATTCTCAGTGTTCAGTGCAGGACACTCTCACTCTCAGTGTTCATTGCAGGACTCTCTCATTCTCAGTGTTCAGTGCAGGACTCTCTCACTCTTAGTGTTCAGTGCAGGACACTCTCACTCTCAGTGTTCAGTGCAGGACACTCTCACTCTCAGTGTTCAGTGCAGGACACTCTCACTCTCAGTGTTCAGTGCAGGACACTCTCACTCTCAGTGTTCAGTGCAGGACACTCTCACTCTCAGTGTTCAGTGCAGGACTCTCTCACTCTCAGTGTTCAGTGCAGGACACTCTAACTCTCAGTGTTCAGTGCAGCAGTCTCTCACTCTCAGTGTTCAGTGCAGGACTCTCTCACTCTCAGTGTTCAGTGCAGGACACTCTCACTCTCAGTGTTCAGTGCAGCAGTTGTGCTACTCATGTGTCTGTAGTTTAATAAACACTTTTCTGTTGCGTGCAGTGCAAATATGTATTATAGATTTTTTAATCTTGTTCATACTTCTCTGTGCCTAAACTCAATCATAACAAAGTGAGTGATCTACAACTTCAAACATGACTTTCACAAAATAGATTAAAAGCTTAATTAACGGCAGACGAGCCCAACTATTCATGACATCACAAACTAATATAAGTTTTAACAGCAAAAATATTCCATGAGCGTGTTGCATGTGTTTCCTACTTACTATTGTAAACTCTAATATGTATTTTAAATAAGATACATTTAAATTGTGGATCAGTGTCAAAACTTCTTGCTGACATTGTAAATGGCATTTACTCAGATTTTGCATACGGTAAATTTTAGTATTTCTAGTTTTAGTCACTGAATTTTAATTGTATGTTTTTACGGCTTGTATGCTGAAATAAATGGTAATCAATCAATCAATCAATTAATAAATCAATCAGTCAATTAATAAATCAATCAATCAACTGACAAATCAATGACAAATCAATCAATCAATCAACCGACAAATGAATCAATCAATCAATCAATCTATTCAATCAATCAATCAATCAATAAATCAATCAATCAACTAGCAAATCAATCAATCAATCAACCGACAAATCAATCAATCAATAAATCAAACAATCAACCGACAAATCAATCAATTTATCAATCAATCAACCGACAAATCAATCAATCAAACAATCAACCGACAAATCAATCAATCAATCAATCAATCAATCTTTTCATTAAAACAACAATTCCTATTCTTTGTTATGAAAATACAACTTTGAACTTCACATTTCTGAAAATTTAAGCAAAAATCAAAGGTGACTGACGACATTTTACCTGGTGTGAATTTTTTGACTCGGCGCGGACGACGGTCGCGAAGCAGACGTCTGAGGCGACACGAGCGGAGACGGAGTCTTCGGTTGCCATGGAGACTGTCTGGAAGAACTCAGCAGCCTGGGAGAACCTCGGGGCGACTCGCTCCGTCGGTTTAACGATGGTGAGTTGGGACTAGAGGAGGAATGTTGCTTTATGGGTGACAACGAATGAGACTTGACCAACTTCGGAGAAGCGACTTGACCGGACGAAGTGGAAGACACGTTTGCTTTTCCGTCTTTACTAACCCTGCCAGCAGGCGGCGCCGGCTCCGCCGGAATGTCCAGTTTCAATTTTTCGACTTGTGTGTCCAGTGTAGTGGCCCGTTTGCTAGACAGTCTGTTAAACGGTAAAAAAATCATCAGTCGAAATGACAGTAAAACATTTTAAACAACAAGAAAAGGGGCACCTGAAGTAGGTTTAAAAAAATTACGCTAAAAAATTATATTACTTTACAGTAATATGTCGTATTCGAGTTGAAAGGGTGTTTTGTTTATTTTCATTTCAAATCTGCCGCAATACTGTTCCGAAGTCACCACTACGAAAACGTAAAACAGGGGAAGAAAAGGAAATGTTAAACTTTCCATGCAAAGTTATATTACTTAGCATTTCATTTAACTGGTTGAAAGACTCGTGCAAATCGAAAAGAAAATTATTAATTATTCAAAATGTTTGTGCCAATTGGAAAAATTTCGTTGACTCATCCCTGGAGGGTGCGCCACTCACTAACCTTAAAAGGTATTTTTAGTCTTATTGATAACACTCAGTAATTTAAAATATTACTTAGTTACTACGAGTGCTCTGATTATTTTTTCAAACTTTACGCAATGTTATCTAAACTTGTTTCAAACGACCGTGCATTAAAATGTTTGCGCCTAACGGTCATTGCGGAAATTTAAATTTACATGTTTTATACATAGTTACTGCCTATTCAAGTCCTGCATGCATAAAGGCAGTAAGTCGTATAAAATTTCAAGACGAATATTTTAAGCTTTATGTAAATGGAGGGTTTTGGGTTCTTTAAAACAGTTCCTGCTATGTTTCCACATGGTGCCGTACTTGTATCACCAAAAGACCTACCATTAAAATGGCTGTCCCTAACGGTCATCGCGGGAGTTTAAATTTACACGTTTCATACAGCGTTACACCTGATGCAAGTCTTGCATATAAAAAGGCTGTATGTAAGTGGTATAAAATTTTAAGACGAATTTTTAAGCTTTATGTAAGTGGAGGATTGACTTTTCCTTTAAGTGAATTCAGCTTCATTCTGCTGCTTCCCTAACGTCTTACTGTTCACGACAAATCACCTCTGATAGTCACTGCACCTTTCTCACCCAGAAATGTAAAAAACTTCACCCATAGATGGCAGCACTTACCGTTTTACTCTGGCAGGAGGAGAAAATATTCCGTGTTTGTCGTCGCAATGAAAGTACTCCACCCCCTTGACGGTGCCATTGTTTTTCCCTATTGGATCATCGAGCTCAATGCCGTACCAGAAACCTAACCAACATTTCCAGACATAATAACTAAGTAATTTAGTAATTACTTAATTAGTTAATAAGTTGATTAGTAATTAATATTTAACATTCTAAAGGTGAGTAAAAAATGTCATAATTTTTCGGATGGCAAAGTTGTCAAAGCAGTACAACGTAGTTACAGTTTGTATCATTTTTCGGATGGCAAAGCTGTCAAAGCCTTACAAAGTAGTTACAGTTTGTATCATTTTTCGGATGGCAAAGCTGTTAAAGCAGTACAAAGTAATAACAGTTTGTATCATTTTTCGGATGGCAGCGTACCGTCACATTTTGAAACATCACACAGTAAAGTATTAACATCGAAAATTTACAGAAAAAGGCCTGAAATGTTTACTAAACTACCCACGACTGCTCAATAATGCGAGCACCTTTCACATAGTCTCTATTTCTGTCATTTGCTAAATTGAGTTTTTCTAGTGAAGACTAGCAATTTGTTATTTTTTTCAGGAAATGAGATCAGATCCTGTTTCCGTATCAGTTTAGACTTAATTTCAAAACTGAGTGACCGGTTGACCACTCTGTTAAACACTATCCTACCCGGATAGACCTATCACTGTTCTTGACCGCACGAGTACACGAACATCAATGACCAATTACCGGAAGCAAATCCTGTATATCCCGTGAATCTCACAGTTCCCTTGCATATCCCAGCTACGACGACTCTATCTCCCAGGCTGACGTCGTCCGCGTCTTCCACATCCGTGTAGCTCTGCTTCTCCGAAAACGCTCGAGGAGTGGACTCTCTTGACCTCCAGAATCTCGGCGTCAACTCGCCGTCGCTCATGGCAGCGTTGTCGTAGTCAGAGTAAGCGGTTTTACTAATAGCACTCGCCGCTTCGTAACGATCACCGGAATCAACGGGAGACGACAACGACGACGGCTTTTCTGAATCTTCCGAGGTTGCCGCTTGATCGGATGCAGCCGACGACGACTCAACCTGTGCGGATGTAACCTTGGAGACGGGAGCAAAGATACCTAGGCAAAAACCAACCCGTTATCCTATAGAAAGATCGGATTAATAAAATAATCCAAAATAATCTCAATTAACTAACATAAAGTCTGACACTCTCGTTCTTGTTAGTGTGACTGTCAGTTTACTAGATGGCGACACTGGTAGCGGTGTCGTCTTTGCCGACAGAAGTACATTATGTTTAACGTTGTCATGTGTTCATAAAATTTGGTAAACATTACACTCATATCTCGGTTTGCCGAACTTCGCTTTTGATATTGGAAAAATCGGACAAAATCTGGACCGTTAAAAAGTCCCGCATACTACGCACAGACACAGTCCATTATTTCACGAGCTGACCGCTAGTTGGCGGGCCGTCTCTTTGTTTACATCATTACATCAGTGCAACCAGCAGCGTGTCACTTGTATGTGTTTAAGATACAAAAGTATCTTATTTAAGCATGTGCAGAAAAAATATAGAATCAATTGTGCAGAGTTATTTCAGTCAATTGCAGACAGTTTGTATATACTTTTGCATTAGAGCAGCCAGTACTTTGAGACAATTAGGTATCATGTATCCTTGATAGTTGGGTATTTTAAATTATGCATGAAACAAGGTAATTGATATTTTAAGTCCACTTAGAGGCTCTCTGTGGTCATAAAATTTCAATTTGTTGCTGTCTCCGAGGGGGCTCCCAACACCCCGGCCTGTTTCAGAGTTTTTTGCAATTTGATTGCAACTGTAAAGTGATTTTCTTAATTACACGAGGCGCTTATTGCAATTTTATTACTGAATCTTTCTAACATTTTTCGCGAACATTGAATTAAGTCTAACTTCGTAAAAGGCTTGATCTTTCCTTTAATACATTCCAAACTTAAACATCATTAATTCTTTTTACCAAATATCAGCAAATTTCAGCAAAAATCTTGAACGAAAAACACAAACACGCAAAAACATTCCGTTACGCAAGCGAATCAAAATTACCGTGATTTTGTTTGCACGCGAAGTACTCCACGCCGAGTACGGTTCCGTTGTTCTTGCCCGCAGCCTCTTCCAGTTCCACACCGGCCCAAACTCCGGAGGCAAATTTGGTCTCTCCGATGAAACGTAGCACTCCCACCTAGAGAAGGCAAAATATCACATTTAAAACATTCATTACGCAGTAAGTCCTCGCTTAACGATGCTAATGCGTTCGAGCAAAATGCGACGTTAAGCGAAACGTCGTTAAACGAAGCCAAGACTTCCCTAGGAAGTAATGTAAAAGAATTGAGATACGTTCCAGAGGCAAAAATCAATGCTGCTTAAATCATATAAATCAAACATTTTATGAGTTTTACTCGTATTTATACCGATTAATTTCTTTATTTTTGTTTGAAATCACCTATATATCTTACTTACCTACATAGCAATTGCTCTTTCTTTACAATTTACCATTTAGATGCTTCTTAGGCAACCAAATTTATTGAAACGTTTTAAATAGTACAATTTTATGTAAGCGTAACATGGTTAACTGTGTACACCAACTCAGAAAAGATACAAGGTTTCGTTAATACGGAAAGGTAAAAAACTTGGCTAAGTAACGGTTAAACAGTTTGCGATTTTTTAAATGGTTACACCAGTCAACGGTCGGTTAAATGGTCAAACGGTCAACCATCTCGGCCTTTCTTAATTTGTACAAAAAGTACATTTAGACAACACAATATCACACAGCTGTTCGCATCTTTCTGTCTCGGAAGACAATGGAGTGTGCGTCAAGAGAGTCAGTTATTGATCACATTGATGGAGCTGCAGCGTCGACTGTGGCTGAGCAGTGCGATCCTTGAACGTCTCCAGGGCGCACGCCTGGGCAAGGTGTATGGAGATCCTGAGTTGCCTAGACAACAGGAACCCCCTCTCTTCCTCCCTGGTGTAGTCCAAAGGAAAGTGGAGTTATACGTTTGGCACCAGGTTGGCTGCAGGAGCTGCCGGAGTCAGTGAGCATGCTGCACTGGTCTGTCTTTGGGGCTCCACTCCTGATTTGGAAGGTTTACTCCTCTACACATGGCTGTTGTGTCACTTGACCTCCTCCGACCTCTAGCCGTTGGCTGCTTCTGCAGCTCCTCCGCCTAGTGTCGAGATACAGTGTGGACATCCCGCAAACCTACAGCACCTGGTATTCCTAGGCAGTCACCCATCCATGTACTAACCAGGCTCTATGTTGCTTAACTTTGGGGATCAGACGAGAACCGGTGTTTTCAACGTGATATATCACACAGTACATTAGCAATATTTACAAATATAATAATAGTAAGTCTTCACCTAATGACATTTGTGCTTTCAAGTTCTTTGTAAAATGAAAAATAGCTTTAAGCAAAATAAAAAAAATCGTCTCGTTAAAGTGAAGAATGTCTCGTTAAGTGGGAAAAAGGTGTCAAATTTCAACCTCGTTAAAACAAAACGCCGCTAAACGGGGAGTCGTTAAGCAAGGACTTACTGTAGCTACATACATACAATAAACGGTACCTAAGATTATACAATGGAAACACTGTTAATAAATGCAATGAATACCTTTAAACCGCTAACCAACACTCTGTCTCCTACACGTAATTCTGCAGCCTGGTTAGAAGAAATCTCAGTAGAGGGCTGTGCTTTCTCTACGATACTACAGGGCTCTGTTTTCTCTATGGTACTAGAGGGCTCTGTTTCGTCCAGGACGGGAGAAGACGTCGCCGCAGGCATCACCTCTAACAGCATGGCACGAATGCGCAGGCATTGCTCGTCCATCTTGGAATCGGACGAAAACGTTTGCGGGTCCGGAATGCATTCTGAAAGGTAAAACGGGAATCGGTTACTAAAAGTACCGGATGCCAAAAATCTAAAAATAGACCAAGCGAAGTAAATAGTTATCTAAATTAGTTAATTAATGAAAAGAATTTCTTAACGTCCATGCATTTCTGTGCCAGATGTATGGCATTGTCTAGTGAAACGTTCAGAAGTAGTTTACAAGTGGTCATCTATCCAATTACTGGACGATGCCACGGTTAGATAGCTGTTCGCATACTGATAGAAACTCTCATTTCATTTGCCCCAACTGGCTTTTAAATTCTTATTAACATAAAAACAAGTTTTCTTTAATTAAAAGAGCCAATTGTAGCTTAAAGAGTGACACTAATTTTAATAAATTTCTTGGCTTCATTTCTAATGAAATCGGGCCTCAAAGTTGCATCCCCCCCGCCCCCCCCCCCCGACCCCCGCAACACATTGTTTGTTCTGCTCGTGAAACTTCAGAGCATCTCAGGCTAAACAAATGTACTGGTAATGACTTTCTTGGATACTGCGCCGTTTCCATGACGCCGAGTTTGTAAACAATGCTCCAAATATTCCACGATTCACGTTTAAACATTCAAAAAACTTTAAAAAATATTCCCCCCTCCCCTACTGACGTGTTTTGAGCTCGTGAGGTAGGACGGGAACAATTTTTTTCTAACTGGCCTAATCTATTTCTATTTTGTTTCAAGCAAGCCTGTATACTCAATACTAAGTAATAACATAGTACAGTTAGTAAAATAAATTTAACACATACACGCACACACACACACACACGCACACACACACACACACATATATATAATAATCTTTATTTGTCATAAAAAATCGATATTCATAACTATAAAAGCATAAATGGAACATCGCAGCCTGAGAATAAAATTCACACAACTGTTAAAGGCAAATGCGTCCAGTGCAAACTAAAAACTACTGTGCCAAAAATTTAAAACAAATATACATTATGATGTTACACGCAAATTATAATAGACTATATACAATATATGCATACAATTTAAAATGGACGTGCGTAAATAAAATTTGCGGATGAATGTATATTATCGTTTACGCATGTAGGATTTTCAAAACGATTTAATGTATGTATTTTTAATTTTGATTTGAATTCGTCAAAAGACTTGATTTGTTTTAAATTTGATGGCAGGGTATTCCAAAGTTGAACTCCTTGTTTAGTGATAGAATTGTTGCCGTATTTGTTATTAGCGCGTGTTTGTTTAATATTGTGCGTTCTTGGATTTAATGTTGGCTCCAAGAGGAGTGGAAGCTTATTTTTCATGAAGGGCGTGTTAATATTGTTGATGTGTTTATATAAAAACAGGATTGTGTAGAAGTCTTTATGTGCTTGTAAAATTGGGATTTTAAACATTGTTCTTAATTCTGTTGCAGAGGTTTGATTTGTTATGAGGGAAGTTTTATTTGAATAGCCAGAGACTAATCTTAATGCATAATTTTGAAGACTATAACAACGGTCGGTCATCAATTGCTCACCTATGGGCAGCCGTCCTAAATGATCCCGCACGGTGGGACATGCACCGTGTTGCAACAGCACCTTGACCGCACCACTACTCAGACTGTTGGCGGCTATGTGTAATCCCGTGCCGTTGTCAAACTCGCGGCAAACGGAGTCCACATCTGAAAGAAAACAAAGTGGACATCAGTAATGTCATCAGTGGACATCGGACAAGCTGCTTCGGCCGAATCTGTAAGCCGTCGGCAAGCATAATAATGACGAACTTTTCACATGTTAAACTAGCATTCTACAACTCGAACACTGATTACACCAGGGGTGTGCAAACTACGCGACTAACCGGGCCACATTAAACTTTCTGCGGACCGCTTACAGTTTGATCAAGGAGCCAAGAATAGTGGGACCTCATAACGATTTTTTTTTGCATTCGACCTTTGCAGGTTATTACTAGGACACTCAAGAAAACTGTTCTAGAAGTTATTAAAATTTACATTAAAAACCGTAGATTTCAACTTCCATAGTCAGATACTGGTGATTTCATTACAATGCATATTAGTACAGTGTATCACACAGTCTGTGTAGTACGGTGAGTTTAACCTGTCTTGAAATACTTCTTCAATCTTCCTCTTATAGTTTGATTATTAATTTTCTTACAGAATTGAAGAAGAAACAAAAACGCTTCTTAATGAGAGTTTCAATCAAGGATCAAATGATTAGTTACATAATTAGCTACACGTTGTGATTGAATGAATGAATGCTGTAAATCAAGTTAATTGTTCGGTTCAGTTTCAAATTTCCTCGAAAGTCATTAAGCCTCGTAGCCGAACTTTCGGACAATGTTCCTGATTTCAGAATGTAGATATTTTTAAGTTTTAATAGTAGAACCTGACTAAAAATTCCTCATCTTTGCACTTTAACCTCACCAAAAGTTTCTCATCTTTGTACTTTGACCTCACAAAAAGTCTCACCTTTGCACTGTGACCTCACCAAAAGTTTCTCACCTTTGCACTTTGACCTCATCAAAAGTCTCACCTTTACATTGCAATTTGACCTCAACATATATTTTTCATGTTCACATTGTGACCTCACAAAAGACTTTCAACTTTGCACTTTGCACTTTGACCTCACCAAAAGTTTCTCACCTTTGCACTTTGACCTCACCTAAAGTTTCTCACCTTTGCACTTTGATCTCACCAAAAGGTTCTCACATTTTCACTTTGACCTCGCCAAAAGTTTCTCACCTTTGCACTTTGACCTCACCTAAAGTTTCTCACCTTTGCACTTTGATCTCACCAAAAGGTTCTCACATTTTCACTTTGACCTCGCCAAAAGTTTCTCACACCTTTGCACTTTGACCTCACCAAAAGTTTCTCACCCTTGCACTGTGACATCACCATAAGTCTCACCTTTACATTGCAATTTGACCTCAACATATATTTTTCATGTTCACATTGTGACCTCACAAAAGACTTTCAACTTTGCACTTTGACCTCACCAAAAGTTTCTCACCTTTGCACTTTGACCTCACCAAAAGTTTCGCACCTTTTCACTGTGACCTCACCAAACGTTTTTGACCTTTGCACTTTGACCTCACCAAAAGTTTCGCACCTTTTCACTGTGACCTCAGCAAAAGTTTCTCACCTTTGCACTTTGACCTCACCAAACGTTTCTCACACTTGCAATTTGACCTCAACATATATTTTTCTTTGCACTTTGACCTTGCTTACTGTTTGAACACGACTCACTTACCTCTGAACTCTGACCTCTCTTAATTCTGCACTCTGACTTCTCTTACCTTTGCACTTTGACCTCGCTAGAAGTTTTTCAATCACAGGAGAGACATCAAAGAAGGCAGCATAGTGCAGTGCGGACATGTTTGTCCATCGAGAGCGCAAGCTTGTATCCGCTCTCTTGTTGAGTAAATCGGACACAACCGAGACCGCATTTTCACCATCACCTACAAATTATAACAGAAGATAAGTGACTCGTGTCAATTTGAACAAATGAATGTGATAACGATAAAAATAAAATCATTGCACTAACACAAAGAGAAGATAATCACTCTAGCCTGTCATTTTTTATGAAGACGTATCAGTAGCCCTACAGCAGACAGCTTAACGAAATTTGAGTTAAATTCTTTTTAACTAAATTTAATTTTTAACTAAACTTACCCACACTGGTACATCCAAGTTCATACACTATTCTACTTACCAACACTGGCTCATCCAAGTTCATACACTATTCTACTTACCAACACTGGCTCATCCAAGTTCATACACTATTCTACTTACCAACACTGGCTCATCCAAGTTCATACACTATTCTACTTACCAACACTGGCTCATCCAAGTTCATACACTATTCTACTTACCAACACTGGTACATCCAAGTTCATACACTATTCTACTTACCAACACCAGAACATCCAAGTTCATACACTATTCTACTTACCAACACCGGAACATCCAAGTTCATACAGTATTCTACTTACCAACACCGGAACATCCAAGTTCATACACTATTCTACTTACCAACACCGGAATATCCAAGTTCATACAGTATTCTACTTACCAACACTGGCACATCCAAGTTCATAACCTATTCTACTTACCAACACCGGAATATCCAAGTTCATACACTATTCTACTTACCAACACTGGCACATCCAAGTTCATACACTATTCTACTTACCAACACTGGTGCATCCACTTTCATACACTATTCTACTTACCAACAATGGAACATCCAAGTTCATAGTACATACACTATTCTACTTACCAACACTGGAACATCCAAGTTCATAACCTATTCTACTTACCAACACCGGTGCATCCACATTCATACACTATTCTACTTACCAACACCGGAACATCCAAGTTCATAGTTCATACACTATTCTACTTACCAACACTGGAACATCCACATTCATACACTATTCTACTTACCAACACCGGTGCATCCAGCTCTCACAGCATAATGGAGAAGCGTCATGTCGGTTTGCCCGTCTCGATCATCTACATGTGCACCTCTTTTCATGATCTAAAATAAAAAATAGTCGACCCTCTTTTATTAACCTGCACCCACCTGCAAGCAAAAGACTCCGGTTCAAATCCACTCTTAACATTTTTTCACTTATTTGTTTTTCAACTTAAAGCTTTTGCAAAAACTTCAATAACTGTGTGTTTAATCCATCATTAAAATACACATGTGTCAATGTCAGCACCACTACCATAGTACTTTAGTAAAAAAACATTGGTTGGAAAAAAATTTAGCAATCAATTTTGATTTTAGCATGGATTTAACAAGCGTGAGCATCGAGCGTTCAAACTCGATTCAAACATGTTTTTTTACTACAAGTTAGATGCGAACCTAAAACTATTAATTCGAATAATTCAGCACTTCAACTACATGCATTCTTTATCTATAAAATGTTTGAAACATCAGAAAATCGTCGCAGTTCAGCTGAGATTTATGCACAGAATTTTTAAACAAATTATTGGTGTTTTTGCAGTGGAATAAAATCGAGCAATATGCACGATCTTCGTGAGACCGCTTTATAATAGTGATTCAAAAATATATCCAAAAATCATTAAACTGAAATGATGAAAATCGGTTTGGCTAGAGTTCGAAATTGACAAAATCAATTTGATTCGAATTCGCTTTCTGGTAGATAATGTTCACACGTAGTATTTAACACATAATGAACAATATCAAAATGAACATGCAAACGAATAATTACCTCGTCGATTAACACATGGATGTTCTCTTGAATATCCGGTACCCATTGCCGCATCACTGCGAACAACTGAGGAACGGAAGTCTTTGGATTGCGTAGCATCTCCATACAACTGTTACAGGTCGCGGAGAAAGTGGGTGCGTCGCTCTTTCGACACGCTTCGCACACCGGCGGGTCAGCCGCTGGGTGCACCATGGCATGGTCCCGCTGTGGTACCTGGAAATCCACGAGGGTGAATGCCCCGCCGCTTTCTTCGCTTAACGTCATGATTCGGTCATTGTACAGTGTTTACGAAATCTGCAATTCATAGGAAATCTAACATGTAACTCATCATCTTATCATTGAGGATCATCTCTGTGTTAAAGCAAAACTGGAACCAATCTTTAACTGTAGGTCAAAACAATCTACCCTTTAAAATATTGAAAGGAAACATACTATTTTTTAAAGAATGCCTTATATAAAACAATTAATACAACACAAACACAATTTCGTATTCGCGCCAGTAGTTCTTTGCTGTTACATGCATTTCGCCACTTACTAGTTACACAGGCACTAGCGCCTGCATTTTGGATAGCGTTGCACGAAAAACAGGTGCAGTACCTCTCAGTTCACATGTGCTAGTTTGTGATGAACTACACACACTCGACAGCTCATGCATGAGCACAGCGGTAAATTAGAAATTTGAATTTTCATCTTAAAACTTTTCTAGTTTTAGTACGACACACTGAATATCTAACAGTAGCAATGCACTTCAATTTTCGCTTTTGCAAACACATGCAACACGCTCGTGGAATATTTTTGCTGTTAAAAATTATGTTAGTTTGTGATGTCATCAATAATTGGGCTTGCCCGTTGTTAATTAAGATTTTACTCTATTATTCAATTGTCAGAAATTCTGAAACAGTCTTATCGGTGTTAAAATGTATGATTTTTACCGTACTTGAAAATGGTTAGTATATGAAAAGTCAACCTGTCTTCTTTTAAAGGAAAGGACAAGTCATTCAACATGTTATCTTTATTTTACGGTTGTTACTTAAACTTAGACAAATATAACAAAGTTGCAAAAAATGTCTAATAATAATCCACCATGAAACATAAAGTTAACAAATTGATGTGCTATAGCTATATCGACATTTTTAAATGTGTTGGTAGCCGCCATTCACCTGAAAATTATGACGTAACTAGTGGACTACTTTTTTACAGCTGTGTACAACTTCTGTGACACCATGAATGTAGAGCAATATATTGAGATCATTTTGAAATTTCGCAGAAAGTTTCCAAAATGTTGTCCAAACATTGAAACATAGTTCCAAACATGGCTTATTTCAATTTTAATTTATTCTCAATAATGAGCTATTTAGCATATATATATATATATATATATAGTTAGTATAATGCATGAAATAAACATTACTGTTGTGTGCTCCATTCCAACTTGAAAAACTCTAAACTGCATAAACAAAACCGAAGAGATTTTCGTGCAAATTAATTCATCATCCTAGATAGATATTTTACCAGACAGGTGGGTAAAAGTATAAAGCTCTAAAGAACATGATGGGCTTATTTCTAACAAGATCAATTTAACATTAGTTTTACATAAAAACAATATTAATAAACGCTTACAGAAAATCAGGGGAAAACAAAGAACGAAAACACTGATTAATTGGTTTTCCTATTTTGAAGATAATGGTTTTTGCGTGACTGTTGATTTAAAGAAGTCAGACAAAACTTTTGTCAAGATGTATTTTACAAAAACAATGTCAGTGGCATCATGGTACTCTTAAAAAGTAAGTGAATCACTGGACATTTAGTTAAACGACAAAAAGTTACACCTGAAAAATAGAGGCAAGTAACAAAAAAAATATTACATAAAATTGATGAACGTTTAAAATGTAGAAAAAATTACAGAATTACCAAGAAACTTAATTCATGGACAACTAGTGCTGCTCTCTAACGCAGAAAAGCAAAATGTATTACTACAATTACTTTTAATTAATAATTAGTATGGACAGCTCTACATACTTTTTTTATAACTAGCTATATACTAATATTTTTTTCTTTTATTTTCATTTAGCGTCCACTACTTATTTCTTAAAATTTTCATTTTTTCCTCTATGGTTAAGAATATCAATACGCAAAAAAATAGTTACCTCTGTTAAAAATAATTCTTACAAAATAATTCTGGACATATTTTCATCATTTGTAGTTAAAGGAACAAGACTGTCTATTGATTATTTATTACTTAAATAACCTTTATTAAATTGTGGTTAAGAATAAAACTACAAAGTTTGCTTAAAAGCAGATTGATGAATTTTGGCGCGCCGATCACAGCCATGTTGAAGATTGTATATTTTTCATGTTTTAGTCTAAAATTGGTATTTTGGCTGTTTTCCAATCAACTTGATAAAGTAAGAGTTTGTTTTCGTTACATTGTGTGAACGAATAACGTGCGAGATACTCAGTGCTGGTTTCAAACCCATTGTCTTATGCAGTTAAAAGAGAAAATATTAAATTAACTAAGTGGCTAGGCCTGAAATATTTTCTTGTAAAGTCGGCTTTAAGCAAATTGATTAATCTTTAACGGAAACGGATATTTTCAAGTTTTAAGGTAAGTATTGTGTTTTTAGGTATACCGTTTTTACCTTGTAATTATTGCCTATAGTCTAGATAACTGCCATATTGATGTTGTCAAGCACTAACTCGCATTAGTCGCGCTGCTGAAGTTAATGTTTGAAATGTGACTTCCTTTATCATCAACAACCATCATCTCTTTAGAGGTTCTTCATACTTTTCGGATAGTCCTTAAGTGTAAAAGCCCGTTATAAAGGGCTATAGATGTAAATTTTGGTTCTATAAATTATTTTAATTACGTTCTGCAGTATTACGCATTACTTTGATAATTTTGCTACCAAAGCCATTTAATTGCCATTTTGAAAACATCGTAATAATATAAATTTAAGTTGACAACAGCGCCAAAATTAATTTTTTCAATCTTAGTTATACAAGGGTGGCTGAATAGATGCTGAATTGAGGTTGGATGTAAGGCGCTGGTTACCGTTAACTTACATAACAGTGAGCATTTCCATTCATTTGTCTTTCACATTTATGTTTCTGCCTGGTGGTGAATGTTAATTTTTGCCCATCGAGTTTAGTTCATTGAACTCATTAACCTTTTTCTCACATTCGCCTTCGTAACTCACCTTCGTGGTGAATGAACCCTGATTTCCGTCTCTTACACCAATCTCTCATGCACCGAGTGGCTAGTCAAAAAACACCCTTGTCCAGTCATTCGTTGTTGGTTTACTCTCCTCCTAATGTACCAAACTGGTATTAAAATAGGATGTTTCTCGTACAGTGTTCTGAATCAAGTTTATGTTTGAAACTATTTAGATTATTTGCTCTCACTAATGATTCCAGTAAGGAGTTCCACAGTATCTCTTCAGCTTGTGAAAAACTATACCCATACTTTTCAGTATTATCCTTATGCTTGTACAATTTAACACTATGCCCACGTGTAATGCTTCTATTGAGTGCAAAAACTGGTTTGCATTGATGTCATTAAATACCTTAAGAATCTTGAACAATTCAGTAAGTCTCCCCCTATGTCTTCGTGTAGAAAGTCGATGCATGTGTAATTTTTGCACTTTTTGAGAGTATGAGAGTCCTTCAAGACCTATGATCATGTCCACAGCTCGTGCTTGTACTTGTTCAAGAGCACGGATTTTGAGTTTTTGTAAAAATAAATTCTATTCATTAAAACAGTATAGTAGTAAGTTTTACAGCAGTAGACTTATCAGCTAAGGCGGTATGTTATGCATTTGAATCCACAGTTCTCTTACACTAGGTTTGCAGAGGTGTTTTGACGACAAAAATTTGAAAATTACATATTAGACTGCCGAAGGTCTTTCGCTACCCTTTCTCTAGCACTCACGTAATCACTTATTAATACATTTTCTTCCTCTTATTTTCTTGTAAATTTTATATGATAATTAGTCGTGTATTTTATGTTGGAACTTGTTTGATCACTGCAAAGTTTCAGTCGTTACATTGCTGCACCTGTGTTGGAATATTGTAGTCTAGGAAGTAGTCTAGACTTCCTATTTTCCGTTTCCTAATTGATCAAATTCTGTTTCAAAGAACATCGTGTTCGTGTAATTCATCGGAAAATTCCCTGTCACACGTATAACATTGTCAGATCATGTTTGTGTGAACAGAGGAAACCAAATTATGTGCATTTTCTTGCCTATAAAAGTTACCAGTTGTTTCTTATATTTGAATAACTAGCTTAGAAAGTTAATTAATGCCAACCGAGCACAGCTATTGTTTACGTCTGAAACTAACCACAGTTTGTGCAATGACGGGCATCTTTCCTTACGTGTCAAGTGTGTTAGCGTAAGTGTTACTGCTTAAACGCGTGCTGTCGCTAAAATGGGCTCTATGCCATATGTCGTCAGATAATAACACTGCAGTTATCACGGTACCACCTTCTGTTGATCAGCCACACGAATGTGACAAAAAGGCACCATTGCCAATCTTAGTAGATTAACTGAGCCGCGCGTAGCTTTGAAAGTTTAACGAAATTTGAGTATCCATGATAATTATTATTTTATCTAAGCTTTGATTTAAAAAAAAGCTATTGTAGTTTTCATTATTTTAGAGCATTCTTTATTCTGAACTCGTGTTTACACAATCGTCCGCTTTTCCTTTAACTGTTCATCTTGAAGGAGTATCGTCAATTGTACACTCCTGTCTGTGACTTTGTGTCGTTTAAATTTTAAAGCTAGTGTAGGCCTCTTACTTAGTCTATATTCTAACCCTATTATGCTTTATGTATTATTTTATTACATCACATTCATATATATATATTTATTACATTATATACATATGCATATATATGTTCATTCATTCATATATTTTATATATATTATTACATTCATATAATATAGTAAAGCGTACACTACCTAAATTTAGTAATGTCACCTGAAGCCTCTTTACACTCATCAGTTTTTTACAGTACTTGGCTTCGTTAGATGCTGCTCTCATTCTGAAACAATAGTAAAAATGCACCGCTTGTTTTAACGAAACCAATTTCTTGGCCGAAAATATTATTGCTATTCTGAAATTGAAATGTGGAATGACAACAAATCTTTGCGTCTTTGCAGTCGCTGAAACATTCTAAATAAAGGTTTCCTTTTACTGACGAGTGGTACTACGAAAATGGCTGACAGTGAAAAAAAATGCTGCCTTCTGCGCAATTTTTTGTTGTTGTTGTTTTTGCATATAAAATTAGTTTTGTTGCAAAGTAGCTTATATTTGCACTAGGCCTCAAAAACTGTAGAAACATGTAAAGAGCAACAAGAATAGAGTGCATCTATTTTATTTGTTTATTTATTGCTAAAAAGGGTTAAAGCAAAACCTGACCCAATCTTAAACTGTAGGACAAAACGATTCACTCTTTAAAATATTGAAAGGAAACGTACTATTTTTTCAAAAGTTTCATGCTATTTTAAAATTTTAAAAGACGCAATGAACACAGTGACATACCCTGAAATAGTCCTCTTCTTTAGAATTTGTTAATCTATGTAATCGAGGGCAGTCACAAAAAGAAATTTGTTTCTGTCTTACCTCATAGATGTCAGTAGTGAGGGAGCGAAAAAATTCTTCAAGCTTTGTGAATGTTTAAAGCTGAATCTTGGAATATTTAGAATCAGTTGAAATCAAGTTGTTTATTTCCTACTGGTTAGCAGTAATGATTTAAATTTTTTTCAGTGCACATTTTTTCACGCTTTGTTTTTCAGTTTCGCATTACTAAATTATCATATAATTATCAATTATTGCATAGTCTCTCTTTTGTATCTTGAACGTTTTATGCTCTGATAATTATGGTGTAAGTGGCAACACAACTCGGAAAATTCGATACTTTTTAGCCTCCAATACAACAAGCGTCATACAAAACGGCAACCCTGGTCGAGAGTTGGCCATAGAAAAACACGGCCTCTTCCTGCATTCGCCAAAAGAACTATTTTATAATGATTATTGCGTTTTACATTTTAAATTTAAAAAATACGCTTTTATATGACTGTGAGTAGCAAATAAGTGTATGAATAAATTATAAAATTCCCGGCAGAATGTGCGATAAAAAAATATTGGACGGAAACAGAAGTATTTTTATTGCCCGATTAAAGAATCCACCATTCTGTTAGTCATATTCGCCAATGTCTATCTGACCAGTTTCTTCTGCAAATAGATTTTTTTAACTTGCTGAGATTTTGTCTTTTCTAAACACTTAATGTGAAAAAGAAAGGAGAAAATTTCTATTTACGTTGTTGTGGTGCGCATGCGCACAACGAAACTGTGAAAAGTCTTATTGTTTTGTTACTACGAAATATGCTAGTTTAAACCTGCTACATATTTTTTTGTCTATAGTCAGTAGCAAATGCAGTTTGTAGAAAAGCTTTAACGAATGTCGCAGATGCGACCATTTAATTTACAATTTATTATTTTTGTTTTGTAGTTTTAAACTTCAGTTTTTCATTACCACTAAGTCAGTGCTGCCATCTGTTTGTACACTTGGAAGTTTCCAATATATGTATGTACTTGCTACTGCTATATGTTTGTATGTAACTGGGTCACTTGGCTTCTCTGTGAATGTAGTAGTTTTTCACACTTGGTAGCAAGATTAGAGGACAAGCAATAGGCTTAAACAGTTGTGAGGTTATAATAACGTTTTGACTCAGGTGCCATGATATATTGGCTGATGGATTTACATTAACTTTTGTTTACTACTGTTGATTATGTTTACCATTTTCGTGTATATGTGGATTGACTATGAGACTGATTTTGAGTAAAATACAGATTGCAAAGTTAAACCATGTTTTCATCCATTGATTTCATCTGTTTAACACGAACATCGCAACTTCAAAAACAGTTTGATAAAACATCCGACATTTAAACCTACCAATGTCGGTTGTTGGCTCTCCCCAAAACACCATAACGACAGCTTTCGTGTCACGACAACGAAACTATGTATAGAACCTAAAATCTCGAAACCCAGTTGAAAAGTAAAGACTGGTGCTACAATGTCGCCAATGTGATGTTTGTGAAAGGCAAACTTTGAAGAACTTTGATAAACTTTATTTTTCTGCTTTTTCCTTGAATATATTTAATTCTTTTTTTAATAATATTTTTATATGGAAAATCTGTTTATTCTTTTTTCTGGTGATTGTGGGAAATTTTTTATTTTTTATGTAAAATTTTGTGGAAGTGGGGAGGATTGTTTAGAGTAATATATAATTACATATTATGTTTTCCTTTCTCAACTTTCAGGTTTATTGCTCTTATACCATTGCTATTATTACGTCATTTACTTCATGCTTATTTACGTTAAGTTATCTACAGAAGCATGCATAACTATAATCATTTTTCCATTTAAGTAAGCTGAGTGTGTTAATGACCGTATGGTCGTACACTCACCTCGCACTACTCAAATTATTTTATTTAAAGTTTATTAATGTGTTTGATATTGTATTTTTTGACGTGAAATAAAATTCATAGTTCAGAGAGATGTTTTTTCATCATTTCTTTGTCAAGTTAGAGAGTGAGAGTTTTGTAGTGGTTAGAACCGCCGATCTTTAGATTTAGCTGTACAATACGTACAAACTATTGCATGAGTTTAATTTTGACTTTATCTAGGTAAAATACAAGATAATAATACGTACTGTGATTCATTTGCCCCTGTTAACTGACTTGTACGTTTTTACAACATCGCTTGTTCATAATAGTTATTAATTATTTAACAATTACTTGCTAAATATAAGATGGGGTCTTTTTTCCTGTTTTTTTCTGATGCGCGCAAATGCTACGCTGTGGCAGAAATTTCGGAATAATCGTATTGTTTGACGGTCGTTGAACTAGCAGAATAATGTAGTGTTTTATTCCTCCCACAGGTGGCGGCACTTGTTGCGTGAAAGAGCACAAAATGGCACCATGATAGTTTCTCGGATTTGTGGAGAATGTAGAATATTGTTCCTGGATTTGTGTTCGTTTATCAGTGATTGATTATCGATTGTGTCACAGTGAAACGCAAAGCTGGAGAGCAAAATGAATGGAGAGATTCCCAACGTGCCGATCATGACGTTGGCGGGAATCGTCAGCTTGTCTGACTGTAAGTAAAATTCATTTTTCAATGTTCATTCTTCCGTTTTTCTTTTGTTTTAAATGCGCTTTCTATCAAAACCACAATGTATTGTTACACCGGTTTCTACGCAGCCTAGTAATGATAATAAACTAGTGTTAATCGCTGTACGGCTTGCTCAATTTTGAATTTTGTGGTCGTTTTGTTCTTGGAGGTACTGTACCTAAAATTTGTTGACATGGGCTGCCATCTATAATGTCTGCTTCGCTTGATGTACAGTAGTTTCGCAGCTCTGCTTGTGTGGCAAGGGATGTTGTTATAGGGATGTAAGCTGCCTAGTTTACCAAACTGAAATTAATATTTCTTTGTAATTTGAATTTCTTGATGTCGGCATCATCAATAACTAGTGTTTTAATGTAATTGCTTTTTTAATTTCTGTACGTTTTTAATTTGCTTGTTTGTATTTAAAAAGTGGAAAAGTGTTCAGCTATATTGAAATTGGAATTCATTTTATCATCTGTCTGTTACACATTTCCTAACATTTTTCTTTTTTTTTCATTTCCATGTTTCACAAATGGACACAATATACAATACATTTATGTTATATTAGAAATTATAAAAAACTGTCAAGCGAAGTAAGAACTTTGAAGTCAATAGAGACTTGTTTGTCCAATATTTTAATGATCTGTTAGTTTTCATAATTTATAAGCATAAAAGCCAGTAAAAGTTGACATTGTGATTAAAAGAGTAGAGCGTACAAAATATAACTAGTAATTTTAAAATTCTTTACATCATAAAAAATTTATAATTGTACTATAAAAATACATCTACACATGCTTGGGTAAAAACAGGAACATTGCCTTGAAGGTAAATGAAGCCACATTCATTTTTTAAAAACGCCTAGAGAATTTGCTTTTGTTACTACATTGAAAAGACTATTGCAAAGTGTATTTAATGATGTTAATTTTGAATTTATGGCAGTGAAAGTTGCTATGTTGTTTGCCCATTTTGTTTTTCACATAATTTTGTGCTTTGAAATATTTTAAAAGGCAACTTTTATATCAATTTTCCCATTATTCTGCAATTTTTTTTAATTTGTTTGTAGTGAATTGGTGATTATTCTTCATTCCTGTATTTTTCCATGTTGTTTTGTTTTATTTTGTCATTTTTTATTATGGTTTTATTGACAAGAATTTGTGGCTACCAACTGCTTTGTCCTTGTCACTTAGTACTTTGTACAATGATCAGTATCAGATGATTGAAAATTTGGAATAGTTCCAAAAAAGGTTTTTGACATATTTCCAGCTCTTGTCATTCAACTTTGGTGTCTTACAGAAATTGTGTGTCGTAATAATTTCGCTATTGTTGGCAGACTTCCGTTATTTCGTTGTACCATTATTACAGCAAGATGTTTTTCAACAAAATGGGCTTTTCCAGTTCTTGTTAAGTATACATGTAATGTGGTATTAGTACGACACGTAAGTTACACTTTAGGTCGAAATTTTGCAAGCAGTTTTTGTACGTAAGTTACACTTTAGGTCGAAATTTTGCGAGCAGTTTTCATTGGCAATGATTTCCGTCACACGTGTTTGTCAATGGCTAAAGCAGCCTTTGGTGATAATCGGGCAATTTCTTTTCATTCAGATTTACTATAAAATCTTGGCACTGATCACTCTTGGTTTACTAATCCGTCCGAGTGTGTTTTTGCGTCACAAAAAAATTGTTGTGTAACAGATTGTAGTAACTGCAGTAACAGGTGAACATTGCGCGAGATATTTATTGTGTAATCATCAGCGCGAATAGAGATGCACATGCGATTTTACCACAAATATGTGATACGTCGGAACTGAAATGAGAGGTATAAAGCCTGTCTTTTGTGCAACGGTGAAAAACTAACTGCACAAATGTGAAATTGTACTTGTGTGAAAATGATTCTTTCATGTAAATCATTCTTGAAAAAAATGTTGATTATTTTTAATAATTTGTACATTCAGTCTTTTTGAGCTATGACTTAACGTTGGTGCAATTGTGCTTTAATATTGCGTGGCAGCTATCCAGGGAAATTACTTCTCTAAAATTGGTTGTAGTTACTTCTAAAACATCTGAAAGTCGAGTTCATTATGTTGTCAAAAATTACACGTCTATTTTCAATCGGAAAATTAGTGACAGTGTTTCAGTATAACAGTATTCAGTAAACAGAGTTACAAGATTGAAAAACGGCTACCGAAATACACTTTAGTTGAACACTTAATTTTTTTAGATTTACCTGAATCTTGTTTAAAGTATTTTTCGCGTTCTGTTGATTTTTTTCTAATTTAATTTCGGCACCATTTGCGTGGTGATGCTTTTCTGTACAAGCCTGTACAACTAAATACATTAAATTATTTTACACTTCTTGACATATGATTGTTTCTCTCAATTGCATTGCTCTAGTAAGAATTGTTTGTGCATTGTTTAACGGACAGATTGTAATTTAGTGTGTTGCATTACACTGTAGGTCACTTCCATTTGAAAAATACAGCTGTTCTAGAGTTGTGTGTTTTTAATGAAAAAAATTTTCTTGTACAAAATAATTCTGTCATCCTTGAAATGTCCGGGATTTGTGTTTTTTTTATTTTAAAGACAATTTCAACAGGTTACGAAGTTGTGATTAGCGATCCCTTTCTTTTGTGTGATTTTTCGGCTGTAATTTTTGCACTAAAGCCACCATTTCAGCTACTAAACCCGTGTTACTGATGTTCCCAAACCCCTAGAATTAAAATTAGCTGCGCCTGTACCAACCAAGAATGTTTATTTGGATCAAAAAGCAAATTTGAAATTTCCAGATGTTTCAAAATGATACTGTGTGATGGAAGAAAAAATTTTCTCCACAAATAATGATTAGCGGTCATTGCTAATCAATCTTTATAGGTTTTTTGTGTAGCATTTTGTTAAAAATAATTTATTTGCACTTCTGCTTATAATTTGCGCGTATTATAGGGTTCACTAATTTTTAATGATTGAATTTATATATATATATATATATATATATATATATATATATATATAAATCCAATCATTAAAAATATGTATATATACATTTCAATATACATCAATGCAGTAAAAATGCAAAAAACCAGTACTGCGTCTGAAAGATATTATCTACTTATCAATAATGTTGACAGCCACCTTAAACTGATTTTAAAAATTACAACATGCAAAATGTTGCATTTCAGTGTGAAGCATTTTCAAGCGTTATACATAGCAATAAATTCAATTCAAATTTGAAATTGTGTAGTAGTCGGTCGAATTTACGTAAATGCTACACATCGCCAGATGAAATTTTCACTGCAGTGGGCCTATATAGTTGGCTTACTACAGTTCTGCAGTATTTTCCCCTGATGTATATTTTTGGTTTCAGTTTTGCTCTTCCTCTGGCATGTTAACTTAGGAAAGTTCATATCATTCTAAGTTCTTGATTTTATTATTCATAAATATATAATGCGTGACAATTCAATTCAATTTATTTGAATTCTGTTGACACTGTACGTAAAACTGTTTGTTTGTATATTAGTATTATTTCTGTATATTATATTAATTACAGAATTATGTCATTGTATCAAGTTTGTATATCAGATCTGCAGCTGAGAATCTATTATTTTTGAGATTATTAGTTGCAATAATTACTCAGCAGAGCATACCTGCCAATCACTGCCGTGGTGTATGGGTTAAAACGTTGCGTTCTGTGCTGACGTGTGAAATGACCTTGAGTAACTTTCACCTGGTTAAGCCTTTAGTTTCCTAACATCACCCACAGTCCGCCCATATTACGACAACGATTTTGACTTCAGGTGATCTGTGACATTAATTATTGTGCAATTCGATTTTTGTGAACGCAGTGAACGTTAGAAATGCTTCAAATGTACGCGACGAAGTGTGTGAGTGTTTATAGTCCTGCTGGTGTTGTTGTTGTTTACTGTGAAATTACATTTTACAAACAACGAAATTCCCTCCGTGATTTGTTCGACGTGCGTATTCTTTCTTTGGATCGTTATTTAGTCAGCCTAATATTACCAACTAGCAAATACATTCTGCTGTTCGAATTCTTTCTTCCTATATGTTCATTGATGATGACCGTATGTTGTATATGACCTATGCTGTATATACGTATTTTGTATGTGACGTATGCTGTACATGACGTATTCTGTGTATGACGTATGCTGTACATGACGTATCTGTGTATAACGTATGCTGTATATGACGTATGTTGAATGTATGTGACATATGCTGTATAAGACGTATGTTGTACATGACGTATGCTGTACATGACGTATGTTGTATATGACGTATGCTGTATAAGACTATGTTGTACATGACGTATGCTGTACATGACGTATGCTGTATATGACCTGTCCTGTATATGACGTATGTTGTATAAGAGGTATGCTGTACATGACGTATGTTGTATATGACGTATGCTGTACATGACGTATGTTGTATAAGACGTATGATAAGCCGCTTTGTCGTGTTTCAAGGTCATAAATTTTTCATCGAATCAGGGTAAAGAAGCTGTCTAATTCACCTAATCTGAATAATTAAATTTTTTGCACTATCTTCACTAACTTCTTGTAAATATTTTTCAAAAAATCGTGACTAATAACCGGTTTTTTTAATGTTTAATGCAGATGCCACTGGACAAGCATCTATATTTTTTTAGATTTTTTTATATATGATCACTAAGCGTTGCAGACTGTTGCACATAATTAATGCATCTGCTTTGAGCTCAGGATACTTGCAGCTGACAGAGAAAGAGTGAATGAATAGAATGAACGAAGGTTGCTAATCCGGAAAAGAAAGAATGGGAATAAATGAATGAAATGCAGCAGAAATAAATCACGATCCAGTGAAAACAGTTGCAAACTGAGTATCATATAGTGCTAGCACTACACTAAATCACGAGCCTTGCTTTTTTTAAGAATAGTAGAAATGCTTGATATATTTTTTTTATTTTACATTTATTTTAGTGCAAGGAAAGTACCTTAGACCAGTGAGCAAAACTTAATTAAAAATCTCTCTTTAAAATAACTGGAAGATGTATAAAAAACATATTTATATGAAGAGCAGAGGATTAGTAGGAGTAAGCTAAATATTTAAGAAAGTTTAATAAGTTTACTGTATAATTTCATTACTTGAATTTAAAACTCCCTGATGAAGGCTAAAAGTACTTTTACAATCTCTTTAAAAGATTGCAACCATTCTTTGCACATATTCTAGCAGTTCTGGTGACTTATACTAGGCAAAAACATCGTTAATGTAAAATAGCATGTCGCTTTTAGTTTTCTAACAGTACCAAGATTAAAACTGATACAGAGATTAGAACAGTAGAAACGTGAACAATAAACTTTAAACAGAATGCGTATGTCATCAACAATGCAAAAACTAAAATTTCTGTAAAAATATCGAACATATTTCTTACTAATATTTGCATTTCAGTACGCCTTTGATTGAGTTCAATATAAAATATTGATGTGACTAGTAGAGACTGTTAGTTGGTGTTGTTACTGTATATTGTATATGATCTCTGTCATTTACTTAGTAGCCTAGCAATTGTAAAAATGTACTGTGTAGTGTACATAAAATAACTGGACGAAACAGATGAGCTACGGTCAAATGTTATCTGAATCTAGCTACTTAATTCTAGTGCAGAATTCATTTTGTGCATTAAAATTTCACTTCAGTTTTGTCATGTTGTCGTTGTGAACGACCGAAAATCATAAAAAAATACATTTAATTTGCAATCAGATTAATAACCTGTAAAACCGCTATTACTGTAGTACATATGGCTTCTATCTATCTGTTACCTATTCTAGAAAATGGGTCTAACCTAATAGTGAACGGTTTGCTCTAGTTTTGCTATATTCTGTACTACCTGTTGGCTTTTACAAGACATTATATGCAGACATCATTTTACCTAGATTTCTGTGGAAACTTCTGTATCAATAAACGTTTAAAGTTTATTCTACTGTTATACCTTTTGTCAACACGACACATGTTTATCTGAATCCAAAAAATGTTAACAGCAACGTTGATTTAAATGCGCTGTTGTCGTAATTTTTGTGCCAAAATTTGCTTTCTTACCATCATGTCAAATTTATTTAAAATTGAATGCTAATCAATGATACTTGCTATTCTTTCGCTATTTCTTGATTTATGTTGTTGGATTATATGCGAATGGCTATTAATTTACAAATTTATATCTGAGAAGTTTAAGTTTTAATACAAAAACTTGCAGAACTCGATTATTATATTCTTGTTGGTGTAACCTTCTGTTTAGTGGGCTTCAGTCACAGTAAGGGCTGCGTTTGTGAGTTGCAGTGCGCATGCGTCACTTTGTTTGCTTAGTGAGAGCTCGCTTGAACTGTTGTAGGATTTAGTCATGCTCACAGTATGCTCTTGGATGGCGACTCCTATTCAATAGAGAGGGAGAGAGCGAGTGGGGAGCTAGCAGGAGGTTGTGCAGAAGTTTTAAAATGCATTGTATGGTGTGCGGAATACTTACTATAAAATATTTCTGTGCCTTAAGAACTTAGAGGGTTGCCCTTGATAGTGATATGAGTGCCGGTCGTGCCTCGATCTTTCATAGTCATCTGAAATAGGATGTGTTCTGGATGCAGTCAAAATTACAAAATATATGTTAATGAAATTGTTTTGAAAATTCAGTATTTTTTAATTTGGTTTATTCAAGTGTTTCATGCGAACTTGTAGCGAAATTATAATTAGAATGGAAGTTTTAATTTTCCTCGTGTAGAGTTTAAATTCTCAATTCGGTGTGAATCTTATCACGTGAACGTATTTTTTCTGTGTACTGAGGACTTTTGTTGGTTTCAGCGGAATGTGCTAATTTGTGTACCTGCCATTTCACGTTGTCAGTTGAAAGCTTTTTGCAAAACTTCGTATTGTCGTGCTCGTAGTCAAATAAACTTTTTTGACTGGAATTACTGCTTGGCAGTAACGCGCACATTCTTTTTTATTATTTCAAATCGCACCGTAGTTGATACACTTCTGGCTAGCGCTGTGGGCAAACTACAACGTTCTAATTTGTAAAATGTTGCTAATTTCTTTTAGAAATTGATCCAGTGTCAACCACTGTATTACCATATCGACTGTTTGACATTTGAAGACACGCATTTAGCTTTTTCGTTCCTTTCCGTTCCATATTTTACAAATTCAAATTGCTGTGTAGAATGACGTCTGTCAAAAATACTAGCTTTGTTGTACGACAACAATTCAACTAATGCAAGGTATGTCCTTGGCACATTAACTTTCACAACATGGGCCTTATTTAAATAGTGTCAGTCGTAAGGTGGAAATGATACGTCCTCAGTAACAATTATAATTAGCGGGCGTCGTTAGCAACGGTGCTGACAGTGGAAACAGTGGGTGACAGGGGAAAATTACGCCTTCTAGTGGCATGTAAGGAAAGGGGAGAAATATTTCCAGAAAAAAATCTATCCTGTTTAAATTTAAGTTAGTATTAGTAATAATAGTTAATAGCATAGCTGTCTAGACATTGTGAACGTTTACAGGCCTTGGCAAAATGAAACCCACTAGCTGTCTAGACATCGTGAACATTTACAGCCCTTGATCAAAATGAAACCATCGGGCTGCGAAGGAAAGACGGACACACATATTCACATAGCCTAGAAGCAGGGTTGAAGTATAGGCTTCAGTCTAGTGTCACTCAAGCTTGGGGGGGGGCATATTTTGTATTGATGAATAATTCATATAAGTTAAAATAAAATTTCAACTTTAAAAAGGGATGCCTGGAAGTCTGAAAATCGCCTGTTCAATTGAGATAAAGGATCCGTGTTTGTGGCCCTTTATTTGAGACAAGGGGCTCCTGCTTGAGGCTTTTTAGTTGAGACAAGGGGCCCTTGTTTGTGGCCCTTTATTTGAGACAAGGGGCGCTTGTTTGAGGCCTTTTATTTGAGACAAGGGGCTCCTGTTTGAGTCCCTTTAATTGAGACATTGGGCCCCAGTTATGCAGATGTTGCTAAAATATATCAAAGTAAAAACTATTCAAAGAGTGAATGGCGAATTAGAAGATGGCTTCGCCTGAGGGGGGCCCATAATTTCATTAGCCCAGGTGCCCCAAAAGATCATAATCCGCCCCTGCTTAGAAAGCTCGTGTTACTATTACCTTAATGGATTTTTGTAGAATGAATAAATTAAATTTCGTTATGTTATGCACTGTCTTGGGTATTTTTGGCTCGACCACTGCGTGCCACCCCCGCAGCGTCGTGAATGGACTCGACCACTGTGCGCCACCCCCGCAGCGTCGTGAATGGGCTCGACCATTGTTTCACCCCCGCAACGTCGTGAATGGACTCGACCGCTTGTCTGTCTGCTGGATCTTGCTGCGCCGCTGTTCAGTAAACAGACTGTACAAGGGACGCCTACACTCACGTTTGCGAGGGGTGAGTAGTCTTTCCGGGCCTCATCTTTTCTTACTTTGCGTGGCTAGCTGCTGGACAGGTTCGATTTGTGCATTTTTTATTATTTTTTTTAAAAAACTAACGTTCTTCGACGCATGTTTTTTTGATTGGATACGTGCCAAGCTGCAATGACGTCACAGATGAGAGAGAGGCTGAACAAATGCTGTACCTGCGTTCTCTGTACATTGCTGGTTTGTCGACATGACGTGTGTACAGACAGACTGTACGTAAGCAGCAGTTCGTCTAACTATGTGTGACGAGATTTTGGCTCTAGTTTGCTTGCAGCATATATGGAAATGAATCCAGTAGGTTTTCTATGTTGTACTTTGACTTGTAGTTACTTGGGCATAAGTTACGTGTCTAATTTAGGCATAGTTCTTGCTGTCTGCTTGGTGCATGTTTAAAGATGTTCATTTGTTTATCTCTGGTATTAAAATTTACTTTAGGAATGACTTTGGGAAATCCAGCGCAAAATTATGTAGCAAACTCTTTCTTCTGCTTCCATCATCCTCGACACAATTTTCAAAATCCCCATCATCAGCTTCTATATATAAAAAAGTCTTTGCCTTTTTGTTGTTTGACTAATTGAGTTTTTGAGGCTCTGATTTTGAAATCGAGGGACAGGGTCTGTTGTACTGTGTAAGTATGATTGATCCAGAGCTTATTCTAATTCACTGTGTCTTATTTAAACGCGTGCCGCATGCGTACGTTGTAACTGCAGTACTTGGTGCTGTACGTTGACGCGTGCCGCATGCGTACATTGTAACTGCACTACTTGGTGCTGTACGTTGACGCGTGCCGCATGCATACATTGTTACTGCAGTACTTGGTGTTGTAATAGTATTGCAAAGATGCATTGTCTGCATTGACACGCTTTTTAATTGTTTACTTAAAATTATGTGCCAAATCATATGCAGGTGCACAGAACTGGAAGGCACTGCCGTATGGTGCTGTGAAACACACGCACGCAGACACAGGCACTTATTATTCGTGTTTTTACTCCCTACCAAATTCTTCACTCTAATGTTTCAAGGTAAGCTAGGAAAACTACTGACCGTCAAATTTCTACTGAGACCCTACAGGCTCTCCCGAATTGGGGAAATTAATACAATAAATGTGACATGAAAATATTTATGTGACAGTCAGAAAAATAGCTCAATTTTACTTGGAATTTTTAGCCTTGAAATTCCCATCACAAACCATTGAAAAATGGTAGAAGTGAAATAAGTGCAAAAGAACAATTCTAACAGTAATCAGTGTTTAGTTAGTTTAAACATAATTTATTTTAGGATTGGATGAGACAGTTTGAACTACATGATTTAGGATCCTCACCACAACAGACTTTATACACTATTTACAAAAACATTTACAGTAAGAATAGACTATAACTACACAAGCTGACAAGTTTTACTACAAGATTACATGAGACATTAGTAGAAAATGACGGTTAGGAAGTATTAATGTACGAATATTTAAGTAATCAGTGTCTTGTGCTGTGCATTATATGATTGTATTTGACAAGCGACTGTGTTATTATATAGTTATCGTTTAGAAGCAAAAAAAGTTTTGATGAGAGTTTGCACTTCTGTCTGCTCTGTTTCACTGTGAAGATAGTTCGAGAAGGTAGTGTGCTCGCTTCCCACCTGGCAGGTTGCGGGTTCAACTCCCGGCCGAGAATACCAAAGATTTAAAAAATGGTGCCGCTGGTTCTTCCATCAAGCACGCGTGTTTTTCAAAGTAACGTGTGCGAATAATAATAATCGGGACCATTATGGAAAGAAGTATAGAATTACGTAAGATATTCCTGAATGAAGTTACTATTGTTATTGTAGTGCACACCGGGTTTTTAAAACAAATTTCCACTGTAAAATTTTGATCGGCTTGTTCAATTTTCTCAGTGTCCATTCCCACAAGAAATTTTGATTCATAAAAATGCTGCAATGGAATTAAAAAGCACGACATTAGAGATAAATGTTTGTTCGTGTTGGGCAACAATAAAAATCAGTAAATTATTAAAAATGGTGTCATATTTCGAAACAAAACTTATTTTAGTGCTAAATGTTTCAAACGCGAAGGTTCTGATAAAACTCTAGTACTCAGCAGGCTGCGTACTAGCTGTATAAGCCAGCGTTTACGAGGGAATTCTACTGCACATGCGCACTAGCGGCGTGTAGTATGCGTCTGCTCACTTGGCACTCGAGCGAGCACATCAATGAAATGTCTGCGACATTACTCTGCCTTGTAAGTGCCACTGTAGGCTAAGCAAAATGGGGGGCTGTGATTTTCGTCACTTAACTACGGTAATTTGAGGAGTCCTTGTACGAATTCTTGTATTACTGCTACAGTCTCTATTAAACACAGGTAACTTTTGTTATTTAAATCGCTGTCTTGTTTACGTTAACGTTATTGACCTTTGTTAATAACGCATGCAAATCATAGTTCTTTTTTTTTAAATTAGGTTATGTAAAGTTTTGGTTTGTAAAATATTGTATGAGCAGCACTATTAGTGATTCGTGAAGAATCCCACGACAGGGCCAAGGAAATAACGTGAGGTTTTAAACTATCGCTGCACTATATATCTATTTTCGGGGGAGAGAGGTCACATAAACGTATAAATCCAGGTAAAAAGGTCGTGTAAAAAAAGAAATAAACCAACCTTAAGATATTGAACAAAACTTGATTTCTTTCACATACATGTAATGCCACCATGGATAGATAGATTGATAGATAGATAGATAGATAGATAGATAGATAGATAGATAGATAGATAGATAGATAGATAGATAGATAGATGGATAGATAGATAGATAGATAGATATAATTTTAGTATAGCTACAGTTAATGTATCATGAAAAAATAGTAAGTAATATTATTAATATTTACATGTTAGTACTTTTTACTTTTTTAAAAAACACTTAAAATGTGATGGGCTATAAAAATCTTATATGCATTATTATAAACACGCAGAAATATCAAAGTTGAAAGAATGAATCACGGAAGCCAGGAAGCAAAAACACATTGCGGCGTGGGAGAGATAAACTATATTCACGGACAAATTTGTTTTGCTGTTGTACGTAAGCGAACTTGATACAGTTAGTATGACATCAGGTACAGTACACGCTGAGTGATTACTACGCCACAAAGTTCAAGGTCACGCTGGTGACGTCACGGGCGCTGCGGCTTGCCGCGTGTTGCTTAATGTGTCAATTGAATTGAATTTGCGTAGGTGTACGTCAAGTTTTCTAGTCTGTCACTACAATAATATTTCTACTGACTAGTGTTTTTATCACGTTGCGTAATTATGTCTGCTGTATTTTGTATTTGTTCTTCTATTTTGTTTTTGTATTTTTGTAAATGTATTATTTTGCCATGTTACGTGATTGTAATTGTGCTAATAAAGCTGAATTGAATTGAATGATAAATACGATCTGTGTTGATCCTGGCAGCGAAATTGCGACTGAAAGTAGATAATGATAGAAAATGAATAAAATAGTTGCTAAATTAGTAAGAAACTTTTCCTGATCGACTGCTTCTGATCTGACAAACATTTGGCTAACTAAAATTTTTCAAACTTTCGAGAAGTTTCCCATTAATTTACTTTAAATTCATTAACTCTTGATAAAGATATGGTTTAAAGCAAAACCGGATCCAATCTTAAACTGCAGGTCAAAACAATCTACTTTTTAAAATATTGAAAGTAAACTTGCTCTTCAAAAATGACTTACGGGAAACAATTATTATCACAAAAACACAATTTCACGTTCACGCCACTAGTTCTTCGCTGTTACATGCATTTTGTCATTCGCTAGTTATACGGGCACTAGCGCCTGTATTTCTGAAATGCATTGCACTAAAACAGATGCTGTACCTCTCAGTTCAGATGTGTTAGTTTGTGACGAACTGCACACGTTCCACAGCCCATACGTGAGCACAGCAGTAAATTTGAAATTTGAATTTTTATTTTAAAACTCATCTAGTTTTAGTAGAACACACTGAATATCTTACAGTAGCACCGTACTTCAATTTTCGCTTTCACAAACACGTGCAACATACTCGTGGATTATTCTTGCTGTTGAAAATTATGTTAGTTTGTGATGTCATCAGTAGTTGGGCTCGTCCACCGTTAATTAAGCTTTAATCTATTATATAATTATCAGAAGCGCTTTTGCAGTATTAATTGTGTTAAAATGTATACTGTTCATCGGATTTGAAAATGAGGTAGTATGTGAAAAATTATCCTGCCTTCCTTTAATCATGTTATCGTCACAGCTTGTCGCTTTACTCGACTGTGGTAAAAAATCACTGAATCGCTTTTTTATGCGTAAGTGTATTTTGTCTTGATTTTGTTGTTAAAGTCATTTATGAAAAATGTTTCTCTGCAATTAACATATTTGGCTGTTTTAAAATGCACAAAATTTAGATCTTGCTACAGTTCGGACGTACCGAGGATGCGCTTTGATCGTTGGTAGAAAAAGTTTCATGAACAGCACGCGTGTACATGGTTTGTGCTTTTGCTGTGCTGGCACGCCACGGAGTCTGTTGCTACCTTTGAGTGGCACGCTTCAGAGAAAAAAATGGTGCCTGGGCGGTGTGTGATTGTTGACATTACAATCAAGTCTGGAGTAATATTCGCTTGTATGATAATGTAAACTATGTGTAATGTCACCGTGATCAAATTAACTGATGATGTTATCTGAATCGTGCTACAATTTGATGTGCAATGTACAATACAAAGAGGCGTCTGCCTTGTTAGCCTTTTCACCTTTCCTATCTTTCGACTTGGGTGTTGAGATTTTATTAATTTGGGTTTTTTTTCCATCATTAATGATAATTTTGGTATTAACATTGGGGCTGTGGAGTTGGAGTTGTTAAAATTTGGGTTTTAGCTGTCTGAGTCGGGACTCGGGAGTACACTTATTGTCGCAGGAATCGTTGTTAGAGTCGGTAATAAATAGACGAACTCAAACTCCACTTACTTTTAACATTTAACGCATTTATGCTTAACGTTCCATCTTGAGATGCTTTCGTATTTGCGTGTATGCAGCTAGACTGTTTTTCAAGCATAAGAAGTAATGTTGAAATGCCACTGTAGCTAAATATTGAGAGTACTACAAACTATTATTTAAACGTGCGAGTCGGAATTAGGAGTTGGGGCTCCAAAAAATTTAGGTGTCGGAATTGGATCTTCTAATATTCTAGGAGTCGGAGACAGAATCAGGAGTTTAATGTACGGACTCCACAGCCCCTAGTTAAGATTATAATTATAAATTTCAGCGCAAAAAACTTCGCCCGTTTTGGAATTGAACTTAATCATACATTTGGTATGCTTATTTATTGTGTCTGATTCCCGTATGTTTTTCGTCCCTTGTAAAATAGTTCAACGAAACGGTTCCATCATAAAACAGCTAGTTAAATACATTCAGGTTTTCCCTGTGGCTTCTTCTCTGTGGAATACCCCATCAAATACTGTTTCCCGGGAAGTACAAATGTGCTCCGTTCAGTAAGAACAGATCTGTGCTTCTGTTGCTAACATATTAGTGGGAATTTTTCCGGGACAACACGACTCGTGTTGAATTTTTCCCTTTTGGCTTCTTATCTGTGGAATCCCCGAAGAAATATTGTTTCCCAAAATCAAATATTGATTCCTAGCGCTCACTGCAGTAAGAAAATATTATAACTGGTGCTGTATATGAACGAAGCACTTAAAAATCATCAAAGATCCCAGGATCACATGAAAATGAAATCAATAAAAACTACATTTAATCACAGTAGTTATAAGAGCTAATTATAAAATCGTACACGTAAATTTTTCCAAGTTAAATGCTATTAAATTCGTCAGTTCATCAAATTTGTCTCTAATCCCTGTTGCTTTGGCAAGTTTAGGGCAGCAGTGTCAGTTGGTGTGTTGGGTTCTATTGTTGATCAGCAAATTATCATATATTTATTTACTTACTGACTGGCTGACTGACTTACTTATTTTCTTACTTACTTATTTATTTATTTAATTACTTACTTACTTACTTACTTACTTACTTATATATTTATTTACTTACTTATTAGCTTGTTTATTTATTTACTTATTTATGTATTTGATTTTGTTTATGTATAATTTTTATTTAATGCCATTTCATTTATTTCACAAATGAAATGGTCAAACGAAAAGAGGTCGTTGTTACATACGCGTAGAAATACAGTAAATTGCAAGTGCAATAAGAATCTAATGCACCCTATTCGTCATCTAAGTTTATTTGAATAGACAGCAAACTAGTAGTGCAGCAAAAAACTAATGCACATAGTTAAGTGACACTTGATGAATGTACTGTTATATATTTTTGACCCCTACATATATATATATATATTTATATGTGCACATGTATTGTGTGTGTGTGTGTGCGCGCGCGCGTGCGTGCGTGAGTGAGTGCATGAGTGAGTGTGTGTGTGTTTGTGTATATGTAAATAATATATTATATATAAATATATATATTATTATAATTATAATAATATATTATGTTATTTGACCAACCAGCCAACAGGTCATTCGAAGCCATTGTTACATATTGAAATTGCTGGGAACTTTTTTCTCTTTATCGCTTGTTGAATAAGTAGAATTGTTTCAATTATGTCTAGTGTATATAGTTTAGGAAACCGGAATAAAACCTTGTGTTACAGAATCATACCAACATTGTTATTCTATTGTGCATGCATTTCAAGTATGTATGAATTGTATTGTACGCGTTCTAAGTTCGTTCTCTTTTTTGCAGTACTGCCCGAGCTGCCGTTACCGACTCCGTTGCCGTCAACGATGACCAACAAGTCGTTCTATCATCATCAGCAGGTCATGGATCAGGCACGACGACACGTGGGGTCCCGGGACGGGAACCTGGTGACTCAGGTCGCTCACGCGCTGGGTAAAACTTCTACGGACGGCATGTAGGTTTTTGCTTAATTCACATAATCTGATTTGTTAAAGGAAAACCGGATGATTGTGTAAACATGAGTTCAGAGTAAAGAATGTTTTAAAGTATTGAAAACTACAATGGCTTATTTTAAATCAAAGCTTACATTACACTTTCAAAGCTACGCGCGGCTCAGTGAATCTACTAAGATTGGTAGTGGCGCCTTTTTGTCACACTCGCGTAGCTGACAAATAGAAGGCGGTACAGTGACAACCATGAACATGAACTGCAGTGTTAGTTTCTGACATCACATGATGTAAAGCCCATTTTTCGTGACATCACGCGTTTAAGCAGTACTGTAACACTTACGCAAACGTGCTTGACGCTCAAGGGAAGATGCCTGCCATTGCACAAACTGTGGTTAATTTCTGATGTAAGCAATAGCTGTGTTCGGTTGCCGTTAATTAACTATCTAAGCTAATTATTCAAATATAAGAAACAATGGTTAACTTTTATAGGCAAGAAAATATACATTTTGGACAGTAAATTAAAATGAGATTGAGTCTAAACAATCGTCCGGTTTTCCTTTAAAGTCGTTCAATCTACTGTACAGATTATGCACTGCATCGTGTCTACACATTTTCTGATTTATAAAGTGGTTTATAGTGAAACTGCATTGCGTACATATTTGCAGATCTGGTAACCATTGATTTCGCTTACTGCAGTACACAACGCCATACCTAAGCCTACTTTATTTTGTCATTCAGTGCAATAGTACACCAAAATTTTTACGGACCCTGTACATTATTTCACAGACTGGCCGCTAGTTGGCAGGCCATCACTTTGTTTACATCACGTACATCAGTGTATAGAATCAATTGTGCGGAGTTATTTGAGTCAATTGCAGACAGTTTTTATATACTTTTGCATAGGAGCGGCTAGTACTTAGGCGTTTTTGACACAATTATGTATCATGTATCCTTGATTGTTGTGTACTTTAAATTATGCATGAAACAAGGTAACTGATATTTTAAGTCCACTTAGAGGCTCTCTATGATCACAAAATTGCAATTTGTTGCTGCCTAGAAGCATTCCACGAGACCGTGATTGTAGCAGAAACTCTGTCTCTTACCTACTTTTACATTGCCCAGTTCTGTCTTACTTGTTTTTACATTGCCCAACTCTGTCTCTTACTTGTTTTTACATTGCCCAACTCTGTCTCTTACTTACTTTTACATTGTCCAATTCTGTCTTACTTACTTTTACATTGCCCAATTCTGTCTTACTTGTTTTTACATTACCCAACTCTGTGTCTCTTACTTTTACATTGCTCAAGAAGCAGTGCATTTTAATCTTAACATCTTCATTGTAATTGCAGTGAAATGAAAGACGACTCGGCGATGGATTGTATGGAAGCCGAGATGCCCGAAATCCTGAAAATGGCTTTGCTAAAGAACTCCAATATACTCAAACATCACGGTGAGTCAAATGTTAACAGACTTCTTTATAATACTGGCAACGGTCGACTTACGACTACGATCTGTTCAAGCGGATTGGTCGTGACCCGAATTGGACCCGTACGTTAAATTGGTACGCGGAGGAAGTTGTGTGCGTACGCGGACTAACCGTGGCGGCACGTACGATGAATTTATCGAAACAGACAGGAATTTCAAGTTCATTTGTTTAGAAAAATAGAAAGAAAAATGAGTTATAGGTGGTTTTGTGTAATTAATTACGTTGCGGTCGGATCATAAGGTAGAGCAGTCGTAAATTGCGTAGATGGTAAGTCGACATACACCTGTAATGATTTCAGGTGTTGCTCATGGTGCTGTAGTTCAAACATTTAACCGAGTAATATGCGTCAGTATTGCATGCAAATACAGTGGCCGCCGCTTATTGTGGACACCTCGGGCCAGCAGTGTATGTCCATATTAAGCGGCTGTCCATATTAAGCGAAGTGACCCATGAAGACCCTTCCCCTTCATTAAAAAAGGCAAAAAACTGTCTGTATCAACTCGTCTCCTGTTTTATTGAAAAAAAGAAGTCAGACGAGTTTGTTTGGCAGGAAACTTTTCTCTCAACCTTGAACGGAAGGAAGTTATCACAGTTTCGAAGCTCTCAAGGCCGCGGCAAACGGCGAACTGACTGATGCAATGAATCACTCAGGCAGCAGAGCGGGAAGCTCTTTTCAATCACGCGCGCAGGCCGTGGTTGGCACGGCTGGTTCACGTTATATGACCTTACGTTATAGGTTCGCTGTCCATATTAAGCGGCGGTTGTCCATATTAACCGGCGGATTTTATTAGGGGAAAATTCCGTCCCTCGCGAGTTGTCCACAATAACCGGCTGTCCACAATAACCGTGTCCATAATAAGCGGCGGCCACTGTAGTTTCTTTTAAGAACAATTTGTGATAAATAATTATTAGTATTAAAATAAAACCGGTCTCAATCTTAAACTGCAGATCAAAACAATCTACTCTTTAAAATATTGAAAGGAAACATACTATTTCTTCAAAATTGACTAACGTGAAGGAATTATTACCACACAAACACAATTTCGCATTCGCGCCACTAGTTCTTCATTGTTACATGCATTTTGCCGTGCGATAGTTAGACGATCACTAACGCCTGTATTTCGAAATTGTTTTGCTCAAAAAACAGGTGCTGTACCTCGCAGTTCCGAGGTATTTAGTTATGTCATAGTACACAGACGTTCAAGAGCTCCTGCATGAGGACAGCAGTAAACATGAAATTTTAATTTTACACTTTAAATTTGTCGAGTTTTTGTATAACGCACTGAATGTTGCACAGCAGAGCTGTACATAAATTTTTGCTTTTGGAAATATCTGTAACACACTTGTGGAATATTTGTGCTGTTGAAAATTACGTTCATTTGTGATGTCATCAATAGTTGGGCTCGGCCACCGTTAATTAAGTTTTTAATCTATTATTTAATTATCAGAAACAGTTTTCCAGTTTTGATTGTGTTAAAATGTATATCAGACTTGAAAATGGGATAGAATGTAAAAATCGCCGTGTCTTCCTTTAAAGTATTAGTTCATATTTAAAACACAAAAAACCCTATAGTTACACAAAGCTAAAAATTATCTTGAAGTTTTATATCATGGTGTCTTAATGCATGCAGAGCTTGTATTAGCAGTAACGCTGCGTAAAATTTGTAAATTTAAACTCCCACAGTAACCGTTAGACGCAGCCATTTTAGCGGTAAGTCGTTTAGAACAAGTTTAGATAACATTGCTTAAAGTTTGAAAAAATAATCAGAGAGTTCGTAGCGCACATGTTGCTAATTAAGCGAAAGTTTTAATTACTTTATACTGTCCACAAGATCAGTATTACGTATTATGATGAATTGGTGACATTTCGTGCAGCACATTAGGATACATATTCCAAGTGATGCAAATATTTTAAATATTAATAATTTTCTTTTCCCTTTACGTAAGTCTTTCAAACAAGCGTGCGTAATCCTTAGTAGGGTGAGTATTCATTGTGCACTCTTCCCTAACTAAGCAAAAATTTAAATTACCGTATCTTGTCGGTGAGACTAATAATGTATATTTTTTGGTGAATTGTTGGTTTGAACTTTGTTAACATACTCGTGTTTTCATTCTGTCCAGGCCTGAGTAATCGATTTCCGGTGTATCAGCACAACTCGGCAGACGTAGCTCCCACGTCTTCGATGAGCGATTTTAAGATGCCGACCGACACGCCGTTGCCGGCGGAAACGAAGCCGTTTGTGGGTACCAATCACAGCGCTGTTTACTCTGAACAGTCATCATCCTCGTCTTCTCATTGTGTAAATCACAACTTCCAGCAAAAGTATCCGAGTTTTCCCGCTCAAGGGCAGGGTGAGTATCTTGTGGGAAAAACGTTTTTGGTGATGATCGTGAAAAGGTCAAAGGTTAAGTGAACCAGACAGCGCATTTGTGTACACTTGACAACGCCTCGCAGCCCAAGCTATTGTAATAGTGACAGTTTTAACAACTAGCTAGAACCTTACCTAGTTCATTTTTTCTTGTTCTCAAGCAACATCCTGCTAGTAAAGCAATCATTCTACGCACAGGCTAATGCATAATCAAGTAAAGTCTGCACAAAACCAGCAAAGTTACTGAAGTGATGCAGCAGACGGTTTTGCTTTACCAGCACGTCATGACACTGAGCCTTTGACCTACAGCAACTGTGCATGTGCGCAACCAAACTATTGAAGAGGCTTATTGCGTTCTTGTACTATATGTAGCTAAATTTCTACTGTTTATTTCATGTAATTTGGTTTCAGTTTGGCCACACTTTTACATATTAGAGTATACGTAATATGGGTTTAAACAGGGCTCTAATTTTAATTGTTAATTTTTGTTCTGGTAGCCTAGTAAGGTTGGAGTGTCGATCATTTGCTGGTCACTCAAATAGCATTCAGTGGACACTTGCCGTTTTGAGCAAACAATCACCCTTGAAAAGCTGTGTAAAATGCTGAAAACTGTGTCTTGATGCATTTTATTAGATAATTATGTTTTTAAACATTAGCCAGAATGATGAAAATGCATTGAAGCTTTCGATTTTGTTAAATAGTAACACAAGGCTTGTTTGTCTTGTAGTTTTCTCAACTTTTGTTAGAGAATCACATTTGCAAGGCTTAACCAGAATGCTTAGCATGGTACCTTGTAGTTTTCAACTTTCGTTAAAAAAGCACACTTGCAAGGCTTGTTAGAATACTCACCATAGTACCTTGTAGTTTTTGTCTTTTGTTAAATAATCACACTTACAGGGCTTTACTGGAATGCTGAAACTTGTGCATTGAAGTTTTTAGTTTTTGCTGTATATTCACACTTACAAGGCTTGGCAAAATGCCGTAAGCTGTGCCTTGAAGTTAAATAGTCACACTTATAAGGCTTGCCAAAAAAGTGTTGGAAACTGGCTTGAAGTTTTCAGCTTCTGTTAAATAATCACATTTAAAAGGCTTATCGTTTTTTAACGCCTACACTTGTAAGGTTATTTTTGAAAATTTTCATGATCCTAAATTTGTAGTGTTAATTGCAGGTACGTCATCAGCGACAATTAACGGGCAGCTGCCAACTCCTCCTACACCTTTGCAACACCAGTCACCCAAGTGTTCTGTACAAAACTCCACGTTACAGCCGTTCATTAAATCAGGTACAACTTTGGATAATTACAGTAAGTCCTCTCTTAACGACGTTCCAGAGAGATGCGACGTTAAGTGAAACGTCGTTAAATGAAACCAAGACTTCCCTAGGAAGTAATGTGAAAGAATCGAGATTCGTTCCAGAATCAAAAATGAATGCTGCTTAAATCATATAAATTAAATGTTTTATCTGTTTTACTCGTCTTTCTACTGATTAATTTCTTTCTGCTTGCTTGAAGCCATCTATATATGTGTTACTTACCTAGCTAACAGTTTCTTGAATCCATCTATATATATATATATATATATATATATATATATCTTACTTACCTAGCTAGCGGTTTCTGTTTAGTTAACATTTAAGTCTAGGCAGAGGTTCAACGGTAAACACTACGGCTGAGTCAAAGTCGGGCCCTGTTCAACTTAGGGAATTTTATCTAGTCTGGTTACTATGGCAACAGGTTGCAGGCAAAATTCCTTGCTCCAGGCCCCGTTCAACTTTGGGAATTTTATCTAGTCTGGTTACTATGGCAACAGCTTGCAGGCAAAATTCCTTGCTCCAGGCCCCGTTCAACTTAGGGAATTTTATCTAGTCTGGTTACTATGGCAACAGGTTGCAGGCAAAATTCCTTGCTCCAGACTCCGTTCAACTTAGGGAATTTCATCTAGTCTGGTTACTATGGCAACAGTTTGCAGGCAAAATTCCTTGCTTCGGGCCCCGTTCAACTTTGGGAATTTTATCTAGTCTGGTTACTATAGCAACAGGTTGCAGGCAAAATTCCTTGCTTTAGGCCCCGTTTAACTTTGGGAATTTTATGCAGTCTGGTTACTATGGCAACAGGTTGCAGGCAAAATTCCTTGCTCCAGGCCCCGTTCAACTTTGGGAATTTCATCTAGTCTGGTTACTATAGCAACAGGTTGCAGGCAAAATTCCTTGCTCCAGGCCCCGTTCAACTTTGGGAATTTTATCTAGTCTGGTTACTATAGCAACAGGTTGCAGGCAAAATTCCTTGCTTTAGGCCCCGTTCAACTTTGGGAATTTTATGTAGTCTGGTTACTATAGCAACAGTTTGCAGGCAAAATTCCTTGCTCCAGGCCCCGTTCAACTTTGGGAATTTCATCTAGTCTGGTTACTATAGCAACAGGTTGCAGGCAAAATTCCTTACTCCAGGCCCGTTCAACTTTGGGAATTTCATCTAGTCTGGTTACTATAGCAACAGTTTGCAGGCAAAATTCCTTGCTCCAGGCCCCGTTCAACTTTGGGAATTTCATCTAGTCTGGTTACTATAGCAACAGTTTGCAGGCAAAATTCCTTACTCCAGGCCCCGTTCAACTTTGGGAATTTCATCTAGTCTGGTTACTATAGCAACAGTTTGCAGGCAAAATTCCTTACTCCAGGCCCCGTTCAACTTTGGGAATTTCATCTAGTCTGGTTACTATAGCAACAGGTTGCAGGCAAAATTCCTTACTCCAGACCCCGTTCAACTTTGGGAATTTCATCTAGTCTGGTTACTATAGCAACAGGTTGCAGACAAAATTCCTTGCTCCAGGCCCCGTTCAACTTAGGGAATTTTATCTAGTCTGGTTACTATGGCAACAGGTTGCAGGCAAAATTCCTTGCTCCAGGCCCCGTTCAACTTTGGGAATTTCATCTAGTCTGGTTACTATAGCCACAGTTTGCAGGCAAAATTCCTTGCTTCGGGCCCCGTTCAACTTTGGGAATTTTATCTAGTCTGGTTACTATAGCAACAGGTCGCAGGCAAAATTCCTTGCTTTAGGCCCCGTTCAACTTTGGGAATTTTATGTAGTCTGGTTACTATGGCAACAGGTTGCAGGCAAAATTCCTTGCTCCAGGCCCCGTTCAACTTTGGGAATTTCATCTAGTCTGGTTACTATAGCAACAGTTTGCAGGCAAAATTCCTTGCTTCGGGCCCCGTTCAACTTTGGGAATTTTATCTAGTCTGGTTACTATAGCAACAGGTTGCAGGCAAAATTCCTTGCTTTAGGCCCCGTTCAACTTTGGGAATTTTATGTAGTCTGGTTACTATAGCAACAGTTTGCAGGCAAAATTCCTTGCTCCAGGCCCCGTTCAACTTTGGGAATTTCATCTAGTCTGGTTACTATAGCAACAGGTTGCAGGCAAAATTCCTTGCTCCAGGCCCCGTTCAACTTTGGGAATTTCATCTAGTCTGGTTACTATAGCAACAGGTTGCAGGCAAAATTCCTTGCTCCAGACCCCGTTCAACTTAGGGAATTTCATCTAGTCTGGTTACTATAGCAACAGGTTGCAGGCAAAATTCCTTGCTTCCTGGTCTCTCTTGATGCAAACTGCTTGCATTTAGTGGTCAGTCGGAAAGCAAAAACATTATAATAATTGCACTGTTTACATTACTGGTGCATTTTTGGACAAATGTATGTATTAGTGCATTAAATTAGGTAAAAATGTTGTTGACAGAGTTAAAATTGGCTTCGAGCAAAGTGAAAAAATCGCCGTTAAAAGGAAATGTTCGTCGTTAAGCGAGAAAAGGGTGTTAAATGATCAGCGTCGTTAAATGAAACGTCACTAAATGCGGAGTCATTAAGCGAGGACTTGCTGTACTGGCGTAATGTAATCAAACGTGGTCTGTCTGTCTGTCTGTTTCTCACTTTTGCTGATTATCTTGTTTTTGTTTGTTTTGGACTTGATGTTTCACCAAGTTTTGTTTTGTTGTTTTTAGAAACTCCTCCGGACGCGAGCCAACCCGCCTTGTCAGTACCTCACGCTAATGTTGCCGCTGCCGCCACGGCTGCCACTTCATCGTCGATGCCGAGTGCCGATGCCTACCAGCAGCACTGTGCAGGTAAGAAAGTTTTTAAATTGAAATTTATCTCGTGTCGTTCGGGGATTTTATCCTTGAGGTTGAATCAGTCTTTGATTTGCTAACGACTCCGTTAATTTCGGGAGAGTTTCGTAATCAATTACAGGAAAGAAAATCATAAAGAAAGGGAGAGTTTCGTAATCATCGGACAGAAAAAATGAACAATTTTGAAACGAGCATTTGAGCGTAACAAATTGATTATCTTGACCTTAGCTGCTTTAATTACAACGGGTGTGCAAACTGTGGCCCGCCGAGAGATCTTGTGCGGCCCGTGCGATCCAGCTGAAGTCTGCGCCAATATCGCAACGATAGTGCGGGTAGTTTTTTCCTCTAGATCGGATGGCATCAACCCTTGCAAGACCGTTGTCACTTAATGTCACTGTCGGCCATGACGAAATATATGGTTTTTAATATAAATTTTAATAACTTCTAAAATAGTTTCTTGAGTGTAGTAGTGCAGTAGTAATGATGTGCACAAATCGGATGCAAAAAAAATCGTTATCAGGTCCTACTGTACTTGACTCCTTGATCAAACTGCATGTGGCCCACAGGAATTGTGGGAATGTTTAATGTGGCCCGGCTAGTCAGATAATTTGCACACCCCTGATTTACAATGTAGGTAGAAATTAAAGTAAAACTGAAAGAAAAGTGCTATAGAGTAAAGAATAAGTTTTAAATGAGTTTATTTTATTAGTATGGAGTTTTCAAAATTATTGTCGTTTGCGTGTTTTTACATACTGGTTCTTGTTTATTACGAAAACGAGGTGCTCATGCGTATGAGAAACCTTTGTGTCTAATCAGAGACGTCAGGGCAATAAGTTGCCATGCAAAGGTGTGCCATGTTGCTTGATTTTACCACAGTGACTATAAACTTTGACGTTTTTGCAATTTGTCATTCTCATTGCTGTGATTGTAAGCTACTCATATTTCTCCCTCTTTTCACAGGTACGTCAGAAGCTCAGGCTCCCGTGCCTCCGAGTCCTGCGACGCCGGGACAGAACTTTACTAGTGCACAAAATTGTAACTTCGAGCAAAGCTCTTTGAACAGTGCAAATCTTACTCAACAAAACTGTGCTCCTCAGCTACACTTGACTCGTATGCAACACGACGCCGCGCCGTGTGCTGAGAAGGACAAGAAGCAGCGCAAGTCTAAGAAGAAATCCGAGTTGGAAGTTTTGGCGGAGTGGTACATAAAAGACACGACGAAATCGCGGCGACGGACCGTGGCCAGTTACGACGAGAACGCAATCGAAGCCGACATGTTGAACAGAAATTACGTAGAGCCGGCTAAGATTTCGTTGAAACGTCAGTCGTCGGGGTCCGAAGCTCGTGTGATGCTGCAACCGCTGAGCGAATCGGTGAGTTTCTATGTGTGTAATTAAACTTTGCTAAGCTAATTCAAATGCTTGAATGGTAGGAGTACTAGAAAGCGAATTCAAATCGAATTGAATTTATGACTTTCGAACACAAATCACGCCCAATTTCGAGATTTTGAATCATTAACAAAAAGCTATTTTGCAAAGATACTGCATATTGCTCGACTTTATGACTTTCGAACACAAATCACGCCCAATTTCGAGATTTAGAATCATTAATAAAAAGCTATTTTGCAAAGATGCTGCATATTGCTTGATTTTGTTCTGCGGTTGACAATTGTTCGCAAGAAATGGCAACTAAATTTTGACGATTGTCTGCTTTTTCATGATTAGTGATCAAGAATGTACATAGCTGAAGTGCTGGTTCATTTGAATCCAATAATTTCACGTTCGAGTCGAAATCGGGCGTTCGAAATTCATGCTTACCGCTACTTGGAGAAAATAAACTATTGTTTTCAGAAAACCTTTTTTATGCGCGTTGTAACGCATCTAGATTTCCGCGAATGTCTGTTAGTTTAATAACATTTCGTTGCAAAGGAAAAAAGTTTATTGCTTTCGTATGAATAAACAATAGCAGCTGTATGTTTAGCTAAGAAAAGTTAAGTTTTTTTAATAAAACCTGTATCATTTAAATACAATGCCACAAGAAGACAAAATATTGTACCTGAAATGTAAAAATATCTAATCTTACTTTATAATCTAAAATACTTTGTGTTCGAAATTACGTAATTCTAGTTTTCTTCGCGTAAAAATGTGTAATGCTTGCTGTTATCTGAAAATTTTTTAATTTCTACTTATTTATGTGCGAATCTTGATTTATATTGCAAATATAATTTGATATGTGAGTGTACGCTGTACGTGTGTTTTTATAAACGTGGGTATAATATGTGGATACGGTACGTATGATTTTTAAATTAATTTATTATAACACTGAAATACATTTTTATGCTTTGGCGTGTAGTAAATGAATCTCAATCTTTTTCGCTGTCGTGCTAACACACCACAAGCACTTAGTTGCAGATGCGATGTTCTTTATATAGGATCGACTTGTGATTTTTGCGTGAATAATAGCGAGTTGCGTGTTGCATGGCTTGTGGTGCTGACAAAAGTCATTAGCAACAAGTTCATGTTGCTTTAGTGTTGGATTGCTGTTCTGTTGCACGCTTGATGTTCTGTTTCCGTCTAACAGCCAAGTTAATACTTTTTTATCGCTCACCCAACCAGGAATTTTATCATTTTTTTGTGCGTTCATATACTTACTTGTCGCTGTCATATAAAAGCGTTTTTTTTATTTATTTAAAATGTAAAACGCAATGATTATTGTAACGGCGCATCTTTCTGGGAACGCAGGCCGCAGCCTCGTTTTTCCACGGCTAACTCTCGGCCCGTAGGTGATAACATGATCTATTCTTCTTGTTCATCAGTCACACTTAAGAACAAGAGTTCAGCATCACATCCAGATCACTAGATCCAGTAATTTTTAATGGATGCGGATCTGGCAAAAAAGTTTGTGGGATTTTGCGCTGTTTGTATTTCTGTTCTTCCATGCGTAAGACTTCCGATCGTGAAAAAATTTGATGAGAATTAATATACATAGCAGTTCAATTACCCAAATGGTCTCATTTTTATTAAAGAATGCGAAGGATTTCTCTTAAAATCTTCAGAAATTTACGAAAGAAGTTTTTATGCCGCCATGCTTTTAGCACAAACAATACCAGCAACCTTTGCACTGTGGTTGCTATCAACGAGTAGTGCGCAAAGATTGCGCTATTGCCGCAAAAATGTCTGCTGAAAGTTTAGAGCCGTCTACATCCAACAAATACAGTTGTTTAAGAGAAAATGTTTTCCTAGCGTGTTTGTGAAGTTCAGATACGAGTGATGTGGATGTGATACGAGTGATGTGGATGTGATACGAGTGATGTGGATGTGATACGAGTGATGTGGATGTGATACGAGTGATGTGGATGTGATACGAGTGATGTGGATGTGATACGAGTGATGTGGATGTGATACGAGTGATGTGGATGTGATACGAGTGATGTGGATGTGATACGAGTGATGTGGATGTGATACGAGTGATGTAGATGTGATACGAGTGATGTGGATGTGATACGAGTGATGTAGATGTGATACGAGTGATGTAGATGGACAAATAGGCTGTTTAGAAACTGGTTTGTTCTGCACTAAAATCTTGTTTCGTTTACTCCAGGATCGGATATTGGCCAAGAGACACGCTTCGCTTTTAGTTGCCAAATCCGGCGGACCGACCAAGCGGCGTGATCTGTACAGCGTGCAAAAGGAGCATCGATCGCGAATGCGCCTCTCCGCCTTCGACGACGACGATTACGACAACGACTGGAGTCCTACCGGCAAGATTAAAAAGAAAAGTAAGACTGTACGACAATTCCTGATGGAAAATGTGTCTCATTCGTGTAAATTACTTTGCAGCGTCATTTTTAGACGGCCATTTTTGGACATGTTAACGATAACGATAACGATACGGCAATTATCGTATTTAGTTATTTGCATTTATCATTATTGTACATATCGGTGATGTAACGGATACGAGAAAACATCTTAGGTTGCATAGTTGTTTATTCTAAACAAAGAAAACAAATAAACAAATAATAGAAACAAATTACACAGAAAATTTAAAGCAAACGTGCGATTGTCTGACATACTGAAACTTACAATATGAAAATAAAGCTGTCGTAATGGAAAATACAATATTAAAAAGTACAGAAAGTAATTTATACTGCAAATGGCTATTGTCTGACATACTGAAACTTACAATATGAAAATAAAGCTGTCGTAATGGAAAATACAATATTAAAAAGTACAGAAGGTAATTATCTGCAACAATATGAAAATAAAGCTGTCATAACGGAAAATATGATATTAAAAAGTACAGAAAGTAATACATGCTGCCAATATTCTGTAGCACTAAATCAACAAAAACCTTTTCTAGACTAATTACATTTCCTGCCACACTGTCTAATTACGTTTCTAAGTTACTAAACACAATTCAAATTACTTAATTATATATAATTATTGCTTACATCATTGCATCGGTCTTGAGACAAACAAGTTAAGGTTCGGGTGCACTAACAGTAGAAAATTAAATAACTAGCAAAAAAATACCAATGTAAATACATCTCACACGCACTACTGACAACCAAAACGTTCCTGTATATTCAAACCACCAATAATACCTACTGTTTAAAACGCATTGAGCCAGTGAACCAAGACAAAGGGTGCAAAAATCATTGACAAACGATACGCAATCTTAAGGCGCGACATTTACTGACGCGTCTGTTACAGATGTTATCTATGAATATCATTATGATGTTATCTATGAATATCATTATGATGTTATCTATGAATATCATTATGATGTTATCTATGAATATCATTATCATAGCAAATTCAATGCGTTGTTCTGCTTATCAGTCAATTTTATCAAATCATTTTACTTTCCCTTTTCATTTATGTGCAGGAGTTGTTCAGAATAAAATAAAAATTAGAGTTATTTTTTGAGTTGTACCTCCAAAGGTTGTTTGAATAATTTGCTTTGCTGCCCTGATAGCGACATTCGGATTAATCACACAGGAATGTCAAGTGCGGAATTTTTACAGGTGTTTTCCCCAGTTATGTATAGACAGTACTACTCCCATATATAAGTATCAATAATAGATACAATGCATACAAACAATTTCAATTTTGAAATATACAAAAAACAAGACATACAAACAATTTCAATTTTGTAATATGCAAAAAAAAAGCAAGACACAATTTCAATTTTGAAATATAATGACACTATATACAAACAAAACAATTACTAATAAAACAAATATTATTACATCTTCCTGTTGTATCTTATAATCTGAAAAACAGATTATCAATATCGTATCTTGTCGTTGGAAAAAAGTATCGTATCTTATCTCCAAATTTGTATCGTTTAACATCCTTAGATATTTTCCCTTTTTGTGATGGGTAAACGATTCTCTATTGAGTTGCGATTCGATATTTGTTTTACATTTCTTCCCTAATACAGGGTTCGCACGATCAGGGAAAGTCCTGGAAAGTCCTTGAAATTAGAGGCAGGCTATCCTGGGAAAGTCAGGAAAAAGATAATTTGATATAAAAGTCGGGGGGGAAAAATGTTGAAAATGGGGCAAAAAGTCAGAGAAATTGGAAAGGGTTGCAAAAATAATCACCGGGAATTGATATTTTTCCAAACATATTTTTGAGTGATTCGTGTCCAAATAGAATTTTGCTACGGCAGGTTCCCAGATTCAATTTCTGTTCCAAAAATCACGATTGGCCGACACATTATATATCAGTACACGTATGAATGTCCATACACAAAAATGTTTGAATACGTATACTGGTAATGAAATTTCTGCTTATCTTGGTCATGGAAAATCAATATTTGGTCAGGGAAAAGTCAGGGAAATTTATTTTAAAATTTTGTGGGAATCCTTCTAATAACTCATCCAGTAAAGTGTTTTTTGTGCATCCCCGTTTTTCGTACTGGACAGAATAAATTTCGTGTCAGTTTTTTGCATTTACAATATCTGAAATTCATTCATTGCCATGGCAGCAACCAGTCAGTAGCCGTGTTCTTTGTTAAATCGTTAATGTAAATAATTTTACAGACAAGAAGCGAAAGTACGAGGACGACGATTCGCCGGTAGCTCCGTGGGAACAATCCAACTTTTACACGACGTTGAGCGAAAGGGTTAAACGTAGAAAGCGGGCCGTGGTCGACGAAGAGGGACACAGTAGCGGAGGCGAAAGCTTCTGTGCTGCCCCTATTGGCTGTAAGTAACTTTCTGTAACAAAGGGCATGTTTTGAGTTTGCAAAAAGTTTGACGGGGCAAATTTTTGCACAAAATACTTGATTAAAGAAAGATTTGACCCAGTCTAAAACTGTTTGCAATATTCAAAATATGGAAACGGAGCATGCTTTTTTTAAAGAATGACTTGCCGGAAAGAATTAGACTGGCACTAGCACCTGCATTTTGCCGTTTGCTAGTTAGACGGGCACTAGCGCCTGCATTTCGCCATTCGTTAGTTAGGCGGGCACTAGCGCCTGCATTTCGCCGTTCGTTAGTTAGACGGGCACTAGCGCCTGCATTTCGGCGTTCGTTTGTTAGACGGGCACTAGCGCCTACATTTCGGCGTTCGTTTGTTAGACGGGCACTAGCGCCTACATTTCGCCGTTCGTTAGGTAGACGGGCACTAGCGCCTACATTTCGCTATTCGCTAGGTAGACGGCCACTAGCGCCTGCATTTCGCCATTTGCTAGTTAGACGGGCACTAGCGCCTGCATTTCGGAAATGCACTGCACAAAAACAGGTGCTGTACTTTTCAGTTCAGATGTGTTATTTGTGACATTGTGCATGCGTTTCACAGCTCATGCTTGAACATCACGGAAAACTTGAAATTTGAATTTTTATTTTAAAACTTGCCTAGTTTTAGTATAAGACACTGAATTTCTTACAGTAGCACTGTACTTCAATTTTCTCTTTCGCAAACACGTGCAACACGCTCGTGGAATATTTTTGCTGTTGAAAATTATGTTAGTTTGTGATGTCGTCAATAGTTGGACTCGCCCGTTGTTAATTAAGTTCTTAATCTATTACTTAATTATCAGAAATGCTTTTGCAGTATTAATTGTGTTAAAATGTATACTTTTTATCGGACTTGAAAATGGGGTATTATATGAAAAATCAAAGCGTCTGCTGCATCAGTTCACTAACTTCAATTGTTTTATATGGACTTTACTTAATTATGCATTAGTCTATGCGTAGAGTGATTTACTAGCAGGATCTTGCTTGATAACAAGAAAAAATGAACTAGGCAAGGTTCTAGCTAGCTGTTAAAACTGTTACTATTACAGTAGCATGGGCTGTGAGGTGTTGACAAATGCGTTGTCTGGTACACTTAACCTTTGACCTTTTCACGATCATCAATCACTGGACAAGAACTTTGCCAACGAAAATTTGATTTTTTTTTGGAAACAGTTAATTTACCTGATTAATTGGTTTTTGCAAGACTGAACCTGCAGCTAGCGGCTTTAACAAAAGAAACCCGATTTTTCATCTTGTTTTTGCACTTTTGCTGTCAGAGGAAATGCGGTTGCTATGGTGATGTTCTTGCACTTGCTAACCATTGTGTTTCGTAACTTTACAGTGCCGAAGAAGAAGAAGAAGAAAGGGCACAGAGAAAGTGAGAAAGCTCTTACGGCCGAAGGTAAGTAAACAGTGTAGACAGGGATGTTACCGAAACTAAAATTACTGTTTATCATTTATTGTTTATTTATTTCACACAAAACAAATACGTAATTAATACATTAAAAGAAACAGAAAATTATCAATAATTCAATGCATAACAGTAATAATTGCAGAAAAAAAATTAGTATTTGACCAAATTTTTGATGCGTTGTACTTTGAAGCTTCATAACATAGTTTTAACTCTGCAGACTTGTTGATGGCTTTAGTTTTCAAGCTCAAAAATTAGACATATGCTGCTTAGCTGCTGTAATATAATGTTTTTGATACTCCATCTAGTGATGGGCGATTGCGAAATTTTCTAATTCGATTACAATCTTGTTCCTGTAATTCGATATCACGATTTTAATCTTTTGCATTAATTTTTTTTTTGGTTTTTATCCATGTTCTGCAAACATTGCAGCATTTGCAGCGGTGAAATAGACTTCATGGGTTTCAACACTGTCTGCCATTTTCATACAAACTACATTTATAAACACGTACATTCAATAACTACTCTATTACTATGTGAATTACACACGTCATGTGAAAGCGAATAAGAAGCCCCGGTTTGCAACACTGTGGTTTGCAATTGTGCGCATTGTGTAAGGTGAGAAAAACGAAGAAGAAAAAATCCAAGAATTCCGTTTATTTGTGTTAAAATTCTGCCTTTCAGTCGGTGTGTAACGCGTATATTTTGCTCTTGATTAACTGAATTACTGTTCAATGGCCGATATATCATTTTATACGTGGCTGTTAATCGCCCGTCACTGTGCCCCCTTGACCACTTGATGAAGCCAACCGCATAGATGCTTTCTCAGTAGTGAGATGCTATTTACTGTTGCCGGCATTTTCTTTCCGTCCAACACTTTTCACATGTCATTTTCTCGTTTGCCCGCAGAGCTGATGGACACGGGAACGTTCCGTAAGTTCAACCATGCAATGGAAGCCGTGTTTGATAGCATAGATGAAGTGGACGTTGCAGTCGATCAGGGTAAGTCCGTGTTTGATAGCATAGATGAAGTGGACGTTGCAGTCGATCAGGGTAAGTCCGTGTTTGATAGCATAGATGAAGTGGACGTTGCAGTCGATCAGGGTAAGTCCGTGTTTGATAGCATAGATGAAGTGGACGTTGCAGTCGATCAGGGTAAGTCCGTGTTTGATAGCATAGATGAAGTGGACGTTGCCGTCGATCAGGGTAAGTCCGTGTTTGATAGCATAGATGAAATGGACGGTGCAGTCGATCAGGGTAAGTCCGTGTTTGATAGCATAGATGAAGTGGACGTTGCAGTCGATCAGGGTAAGTCCGTGTTTGATAGCATAGATGAAATGGACGGTGCCGTCGATCAGGGTAAGTCCATGTTTGATAGCATAGATGAAGTGGACGTTGCAGTTGATCAGGGTAAGTCCGTGTTTGATAGCATAGATGAAGTGGACGTTGCAGTTGATCAGGGTAAGTCCGTGTTTGATAGCATAGATGAAGTGGACGTTGCCGTCGATCAGGGTAAGTCTGTGTTTGATAGCATAGATGAAGTGAACGTTGCCGTCGATCAGGGTAAGTCCGTGTTTGATAGCATAGATGAAGTGAACGTTGCCGTCGATCAGGGTAAGTCCGTGTTTGATAGCATAGATGAAGTGGACGTTGCAGTCGATCAGGGTAAGTCCGTGTTTGATAGCATAGATGAAGTGGACGGTGCAGTCGATCAGGGTAAGTCCGTGTTTGATAGCATAGATGTCGTGTTGCGACGATGTAACTAGTACTTGATGTGGTTGTTCAAACTATGCTGAAATTTTACTGCTTGGGTATTCAACTGTTTACTGTTTTGTGTTTGTATTATATTATATTATATTATATTATATTATATTATATTATATTATATTATATTATATTATATTATATTATATTATATTATATTATATTATAATATATTATATTATATTATATTATATTATATTATATTATATTATATTATATTATATTATATTATATTATATTATATTATATTATATTATATTATATTATATTATATTATATTATATTATATTATATTATATTATATTATATTATATTATATATTACATTATATTATGTTATATTATATAGCAATGTCAGTGAAGTTTGTACTGCTTTTCTAATTTGTGGCATCCTGCTCTGTGTTAAAGAATCTATCACTTGCTGTAATTAACTCAACATGAACTGTGTGTTGCAGAAGACGATGACGCATGTCCGCCGGAGATTGTGATATCAAGATCCGCGTTACACGATCTGGTACACGAAGCTGCCAAACTAAAAGCCATGGGCGTCATGGACTCTGTAAGTGGACGTGTTCCGTCTTGCACGCTTATCAGAGTGTTACGGCTTCGTTACCGAGTAACTTGTGTCGTTTGTTAGTTGTACCACCGTATAGTTGTGACCTTTGACCTTTGCTTACCTTCTAGTGTGCCTTGGGCAACTTCGTTCTTTCCTTTTTTGTTATTGTCACAGGGTTCCCACGGTCAGGGAAAATCCTTGAAAATACAGGCTATCCTGTTCAAATAAAATTTTGCTATGACAGGCTCCCAGTTTCAATTTTTGTTCCAAAAATAATGATTGGCCGACACATTATATATCAGTACATGTATGGATGTTCATACACAGAAATGTTTGAATATGTATGCTACCATGTTTAGATCTTTCCCTTTAAAGTGTAAACAAGAGTTCAGAAAAAAGAATGCTCTAAAATATTGAAAACTACAATAGCCTTTTTTAAATCAACGCTTAGTGCTTGACGCACAAGGGAAGATGCCTGTCATTGCACAAACTGTGGTTAGTTTCTGACATAAGCAATAGCTGTGTTCAGTTGCCATTAATTAACTTTCTAAGCTAATTATTCAAATATAAGGAACAATTGTTAACTTTGATAGGCAAGAAAATGTATATTTTGGACAGTAAATTAAAATGAGATTGACTCTAAACAATCGTCCGGTTTTCCTTTAAAGAAACTTGAACCGTATTTTCGCCAAAATTATAATTTCACATTTGCTAACGTATCCTACTATTCCTGCATTTGAGAATTGCTTATCTGTCGTCGTGGCAACTAGCTTAAGAGTCTCTGTGTGTTACAGATAAGTACGTCACGCTTAGTGAAGTTATTAGTGATACTAGAACGGAACATTCGTGATGCAGCTCGGCTCTTGCTAAGCCTGGGTGATGTGAGTATGAAGTTCAAATTGTTCAATTTCAAACTCATTCTTCAAACCTTGTTCAATTTAAATGTTTTTTTACTCTACGTATGTAATGTTTTGAACAGGAATCTTTCAAGCTCATTGTTCAAACTTCGTTCAATTTAAATGTTTTTTTTACTCTACAGATGTAATGTTTTGAACAGGAATCTTTCAAGCTCATTGTTCAAACGTTGTTCAATTTAAATGTTTTTTTTACTCTACGTATATAATGTTTTGAACAGGAATCTTTCAAGCTCATTGTTCAAACGTTGTTCAATTTAAATGTTTTTTTACTCTACGTATGTAATGTTTTGAACAGGAATCTTTCAAGCTCATTGTTCAAACGTTGTTCAATTTAAATGTTTTTTTTACTCTACGTATATAATGTTTTGAACAGGAATGTTTCAAGCTCATTGTTCAAACGTTGTTCAATTTAAATGTTTTTTTACTCTACATATGTAATGTTTTGAACAGGAATCTTTCAAGCTCATTGTTCAAACGTTGTTCAATTTAAATGTTTTTTTACTCTACGTATGTAATGTTTTGAACAGGAATCTTTCAAGCTCATTGTTCAAACGTTGTTCAATTTAAATGTTTTTTTACTCTACATATGTAATGTTTTGAACAGGAATCTTTCAAGCTCATTGTTCAAACGTTGTTCAATTTAAATGTTTTTTTACTCTACATATGTAATGTTTTGAACAGGAATCTTTCAAGCTCATTGTTCAAACGTTGTTCAATTTAAATGTTTTTTTACTCTACGTATGTAATGTTTTGAACAGGAATCTTTCAAGCTCATTGTTCAAACGTTGTTCAATTTAAATGTTTTTTTACTCTACATATGTAATGTTTTGAACAGGAATCTTTCAAGCTCATTGTTCAAATATTGTTCAATTTAAATGTTTTTTTACTCTACATATGTAATGTTTTGAACAGGAATCTTTCAAGCTCATTGTTCAAACGTTGTTCAATTTAAATGTTTTTTTACTCTATGTATGTAATGTTTTGAACAGGAATCTTTCAAGCTCATTGTTCAAATATTGTTCAATTTAAATGTTTTTTTTACTCTACGTATGTAATGTTTTGAACAGGAATCTTTCAAGCTCATTGTTCAAACATTGTTCATTTTAAATGGTTTTTTTACTCTACGTATATAATGCTTTGAACAGAATCTGTAAAGTTTGTTTTCATTTCCTGTTCCGTTTTCATCTGTTTACCAAAGATAATTACGACTTGGTTAATTACAGAACGACAACGAGGATGAAGAACTCGCTTGGCAAGAGATCATCATCGAGCGCGTGATGCGGAGTCAAAACGCAGCGCTGACCGCAATGTTCATAATGACGTCTCCCAACATGCCGAAACAGGTGAGCGTTTGTCATCAGTTTACACCTGGAGACATAGACATAGAACATTTATTTTCTCTAATTAGTTTAACATCAAAAGTTTGTTAAATATTAAGTAATTATAATCATGGTGCAGGGCAGGGAAGGACCATAGGGTCATCTGTTCTCCTGCCCATATTGAGAAGGGCAGCGAAGCACTATAGGGTCATCTAGTCTCCTGCCCACATGGAGAAGGGCAGTGAAGGACCAAAGGGTCATCTAGTCTCCTGCCCACATGGAGAAGGGCAGTGAAGGACCAAAGGGTCATCTAGTCTCTTATATATAGATATAGATATATATATATAGTATATTAAAAATTAACGGTGATGCTGCGAATAACAAAAACAAAAACAAATAAGAAAAAAATAATAAAAACAGTATAAATGATACAAATTATCCAAAAAGAACTGAAAACAAAAAATAATAAGGTTAGATACCTAAATCTAAACAAAACAATACAATTATTCAGTAATTATGATTATTATATGTAGTAGTTTCAAATGGGGTCTTATTAACAGGGGAATTTGACCAAGGTTAGTGAGTAAAGTTAAAAACTGAGAGAAAAAATAAGCATCAAAAAAGTGTAATATAGAAAAATTTATGAGAAAAAGTAAGTATGAGAAAGAGCAACAATTACTTAGGAGATGAGGAGAAAAAAGAAAAGAAAAAACTTGCTAGCTTGCTTATTAGTCTTACAAGTTATGTACTACAGGTATATCCATTTAGTAAGATTTTTGGGTATGTTTTGGAAGCAGAAAATAAGCTGAGTGTGGAGAACTGAGTGTGAATGCAAGTAGCAGTTTGAAAGTGGCTTAACTGGACTTGCCACCTGCTTTGCAGAGCAGTTAGCTAAAGGTTTGCCATATTGCCCACATAGCACTGATGATGAAACCCGCAATGGAAATTTCGATTCTCGAAATGTCTGGGGGGTTTTTGTAAGAAAGAATAAAATTTTAGCATTCCACGAATCCCCGGCTACCCACGGTTTTTGTCCCACTTTGGAAAGGTAATCAAACTTGAACTTGTTCATACCTGTTCGTACTCTAGTAAGCCATGTTTTTCTTTGTCTCTCATTGTTCTTTTTGCCAGGTACACGGCTAGAAAAAACAACAAAACTTCTCTTATAAGACAATCTATAAACACTACTTACTTCATTATTACACTTATTACTTTATTATTACACTTATTACTTCATTATTACACATTTTACTTCATTATCACACTTATTACTTCATTATTACACTATTATTACACTACTTACCTCATTATTACACTACTTACCTCATTATTGCACTACTTACCTCATTCTTACACTAATTACTTCATTATTACACTTATTACTTTATTATTACACTACTTACCTCATTACACTACTTACCTCGTTCTTACACTAATTACTTCATCACACTACATTATTACGCTACTAACCTCATTACACTACTTACCTCATTATTACACTACTTACCTCGTTATTACACTAGTAATCTCTACACTGCTTACCTCATTATTACACTACGTACTTTATTACTTCATTATTGTTTTGTTTAGGTTTATTTGGAAGACGTCATCGAGCGCTCTGTCAGCTTCGCGCAATTTCACCTGCAGAATACCATTTATGGAGCTTACGATCCGGTCTACAAGGTGGCGCCCAACTCTCGCGGTAAGTTTGTGAGGCGTGAGTCGGAGAAGCGTTATTGTGGTAGATGGTAAATGGTTTTTGTATCGGGATTCTCGGGTAACACTGAGTACTCTACGTGCAGGGACATGTTAGTGAAATTGAAATTGCAAATTGAAATGGAAATCATAATTTGCGAGGCGTAGACAACTGATACCAAACGAAACCGAACCGAAATCATTATTGCGAGACTAATTACCGTCAAAACTGAAAAAAACCCGAAATTAATAAAATCCCAGCAAAAAAGGTAGAACGATGTTTATGGTTAGAAATCATGATGCTTTGAATAAATGAACAAATTTTATTTTCTTAATATTTCGTTGCCTACATTTCATAAATTATCAAATTATATTCAAATGATGCTTTGATATTTCGGTTGATTGTGCCTGGAGACCTTGACAGTCATCAGCACTGAAGATGTGCCGCGTTGCCGTAAGAAGCATGCTACAAATGGTACAGAAAGCTATACAAACTATATGTACGCTTTACAAATATATATATATATATATTTGTATATAAATATATATATAAGATTCGAGGCTACAGCTCCGACGACGGCACCATTTGCGGTGAGCTATATATCAAATGAAAGGTCTCGATCTAGTGTCGTGCGTGCCATTGGGGGTTTATTTTTGGAATCGGGCGCACCGGGAGGAACGGGGGGCGAAAAACCTCCAAAAATGGCCATTTTTCGGCAGTTCTTTGCAAAACTTATACCTCTTATTTCTGAAGAACTGGAACGGGCCGAGGGTGATGCTGGCTATGGGTAGATAGCCTGTTCAGCGGTGGGTGTCATAGGTCTATTTAGAATTTGCGAGAGGGTCACGGCGTCCCGTAACGGGCGTTTCCTGGACCCAACTCGCGATTTTTTCGAAATTTTGACCAAACAGCATGCGGAAAAAACGTTCTAGTGGCGCCCGGTGGGACTCTTGGAAGGAGATATATGGCTCTTTAGAAAGAGGAAGAACGGGGCTGCACGATGATGTGGGCTATATGTTGGGACACGTCCAACAAGAGGAGTACCGACGAGTTAATTAGATGTTCTATTTTTGGCAATTTTCGCTTAGAAAACTGCTGACGCAAAGCCATTGATCTGACGTCATCCATTATACTCTGTCTATAACCTTATAATGTAAAAGCTGCTACAGGCTTTGTGTTATAAATGAGGACTACGTAGGATGTTTGCGTATTATTGATTATAACTATATTTATGCGCAAAATTTTTGCGGGGCCTTTGCTAATATATATATTAATAGCAATATTGTTTAAACACTTATGTTTCTGACTTTAATTTTTTCATCGTGTTTTTTATCTTATTTATATTTCTCTTTTACAGAGGCTTTAGCAACTAGTAATCGTATGAAGCGGAGTCGGGCGCACGCTGTAACGTCTAGGCCTATTATTTCTCTGTATAATAAACTGGTTGATCTAGTCGGAACTTTTGCTGATTTAGTGGAGATACAAGCGCTGACGGATACGACTGTGTTACAGGTGAGGGGAAAATCAAGTTTGTCTGTTTTGCAGCTGTCAAGTTTGGTAGTCACAACTTTTTGTTGAATGTCAATGATGTAGCCTTTGTGATTATCAAGTTTGTCCGTTTTGCAGTTGTCAAGTTTGGGAACCACGACATTTTGTTGAATGTCTTTTGTAAATGATGTACCTTTGTGATTATCAAGTTTGTCTGTTTTGCAGTTGTCAAGTCTGGTAGTCGCGGCTTTTTGTTGAACGTCTTTTGTAAATGATGTAGCCTTTGTGATTATCAAGTTTGTCTGTTTTGCAGTTGTCAAGTTTGGTAGTCACGGCTTTTTGTTGAATGTCTTTTGTAAATAATGTAGCCTTTGCGATTATCAAGTTTGTCCGTTTTGCAGTTATCAAGTTTGGTAGTCACGGCTTTTTGTTGAATGTCTTTTGTAAATGATGTAGCCTTTGTGATTATCAAGTTTGTCCGTTTTGCAGTTGTCAAGTTTGGTAGTCACGGCTTTTTGTTGAATGTCTTTTGTAAATGATGTAGCCTTTGCGATTATCAAGTTTGTCCGTTTTGCAGTTGTCAAGTTTGGTAGTCACGGCTTTTTGTTGAATGTCTTTTGTAAATGATGTAGCCTTTGTGATTATCAAGTTTGTCTGTTTTGCAGTTGTCAAGTTTGGTAGTCACGGCTTTTTGTTGAATGTCTTTTGTAAATGATGTAGCCTTTGCGATTATCAAGTTTGTCCGTTTTGCAGTTGTCAAGTTTGGTAGTCACGGCTTTTTGTTGAATGTCTTTTGTAAATGATGTAGCCTTTGTGATTATCAAGTTTGTCCGTTTTGCAGTTGTCAAGTTTGGTAGTCACGGCTTTTTGTTGAATGTCTTTTGTAAATGATGTAGCCTTTGTGATTATCAAGTTTGTCTGTTTTGCAGTTGTCAGGTTTGGGAACCACGACATTTTTTGTTGAAAACATCAGCGAATTGCAGTTGAATGCACTCAGATTGATAACTAATGTAAGTGCATTTTGAGTGTTTTAAACAAAAATTTATTACAGCTTGGTTAGAGAATAAATCTTCTGGTTTACCCATTTAACTATTTTGGTTACTTATTTACCTCCTTACCGTTTCTTTCTCCCATCTCTCTCTCTCTCTCTCTCTCTCTCTCTCTCTCTCTCTCAGACTCTCTCTCTCTCTCTCTGTCTCTCTCTCTCTCTCTCTCTCTCTCTCTCTCTCTCTCTCTCTCTCTCTCTCTCTCTCCTCTCTCTCTCCCCGCTCTCTCTCTCTCCCCTCCTCTTTCTCTCTCTCCCTGCCTCCCTCTCTCCCCCTCTCACTCTATCTCTCATCAAAATTCACATTACAATCTTGTTTGCTATATTTACTTGGCTTTTTGTCTTTAGGTATTCGCTCGGTACGAGAAGCACAGACAATTGATTCTAGAAGATCTTTTAGCATCGTTAGCTAGGTTACCAACGAGTAAACGAAGTCTTCGAAACTATAGGTGAGTGAAATGATGATTTATATTTGCCTTATTAAGGTTCGTTCACACATGGCAGCTATTCACACCTAACATACTTGCTTTCAAGTTATAAAGGTACATTGGGCAGCTGCGACGTGCATTCGCGACTTGTGACGTGTGACCGTTTGCGAAAAGTGGAAGATCCTCCAATTTTTTGAGCGACGATTTCTCGCGTGAGTGACGTCAGCAGTGCAATAGCCAATGATCTGCCAGCATGACACTTGCTATCGAAGTTTAGACGCGTTCTGACTCCCATCTTTCTTTCTCCTCTCCTTCTCTTGCACTCTCTCTCTCTCTCTCCCTCCCTTTCTCTCTCTCTTTCTCTTTCCCGCTCTCTCACTCTCTCGCTTTCTCTCTCTTCCTTCCTCTCTCTCTCTCTCTCTCTGTCTCTCTCCCTCTTTCTCTCCCTCTCTCTCCCTCTCTCGCTTTTTCTCTCTTCCTCTCTTTCTTCCTCTCTCTCTCTTCCTCTCTCTCTTCCTCTCTCTCTTCCTCTCTCTCTCTCTTCCTCTCTCTGTCTCTCTCTCTCCCTCTCTCTCTCTTTCTCTCTCTTAACAAACAAAAAGCATAAGCGAGTTGAGAAATTCATTGAATGTTTGAATATCCATTTGTAGAAAACTTTTGTACTCAAACAAATCGCAAGATTACAAATTAGGCAATAAGCAGCATGTTTATACCTGTTAGCTCACCATTTGTGCTGCCAAATTATCCTATTTCCTCTAAGCAATAATCGAGTAATCACCAGATAAAATATTTTTATCTTCCATTTCTCCCAGTAAACCAATTCTCACCAAATAAGCAAGTACTTACTGCATTTTTAGTATCATTCGTGTACAACCCAGTCCACTCCTTATGGTGCATCACCTCAAGCTTAATTTTACTTCAAAAATAAAGTTCATTTTAAGAGGAAACGTGTATCTGTTTGCCAATAGTTGTAACCCTGACAGCAATGCCCCCTTGTCAGTTTAGCAACGTTATTTAATTTGAAGGAAAAGTCAATTTTTCTGGAGAGCTTTTTTCAATGTTCCTGAAAAATGTTACAAAGATTTAGTAACAAAAATTCGATGAGCGTCTTGCGTAATTGATGAAATCAATTTAATGTTGCGATCATTTCAAACATGAGCCCGACCGTAACACCCGAGATGCTAAACGTGCACACGAGTCGCGAATGATTAACTTAGTAATTGTTCGCTTTTTCGTTAGTTTTTCGCACCGTTGACGCTGTTTGTTTGTTTGTTATTCTAGGTTAAACGCTGACGAGCAGATTCAGATGATGTCTGCGCTAGTCTTGCAGCTTATTCAGTCTGTTGTGAAATTGCCCGAACAGGCAGAGAAGGCAGAGAGTCGACCTGTCTCTCCTAGCGAGGATAATCCAGTGAAGAAGTTAGAAAAGGTACTTACGAATATTGAATCTCTCACAAGTCGAGCAGTTAGTATTATTGAGTGGTACCAATAGCCATTGTTTATCAGACTCACGGTTAATAGAATCAATCGCTTAATTCCGGGGTGTGCAAATTGCGGCCCGCGGGCCACTTGCGACCCGCTGAGAGAATTTGTGCGGTCCGCAAAGAGATTTGTCAACCTAATGAAAGTGCGGCCCGGGCGATTAATTGAGTGTATCCAGCTGAAGTCCGTGCCACGATCCCAAAGATAGTGCGGGTAGTTTTATCCTCTAGATCGGATGCCATTAACCCTTACAAGATGGTTGTAACTTAATGTCACTGTACTACACAAACTGTGTGATACACATTACTAATATGCATTGTAATGAAATTACCACTATCTGTCCTGAAAGTAGAAATATATGGTTTGTAATATAAATTTTAATAACTTCTAAAATAGTTTCTTGAGTGTAGTAGTGCAGTAGTGATGATGTGCGCAGGTCGGATGCAAAAAATCCTTATTAGGCCCTACTGTACTTGGCTCCTTGATCAAACTGCCTGTGGCCCGCAGGAATTGTGGGAAAGTTTAATGTGGCCCGGCTAGTCAGATAATTTGTACACCCCTGGCTTAATTGACTCAAAAACGTCTAGTATGGGCTGTTTCTATTCAAATGTTTATAAAAAACTGTCCTTAATTGATTCATATAACTCCTTCACATACTTAAAATAAGACATTTGTATGTGGCCAAAAAACCTTTCCTACTTTTATGTCATCTTTGCTTCGCTTTTGTACACTGTACTGTAAGTACAAACAGTCACGTTAAGTACAACTTTGTTTTGTCACGCAGTAAACACGCTAGCGTAACGCTTTTGCTTTGAATACGTCACCAGCTCGTCCGCTACATTTAACCTCGTTACCGAAGAATTTCTGAAAGCTGAACTTTTAATCACCACGCAATGTCTTGCAGTGATTAAGTTAAAGCTCTTGCTGTTTTTCACAGAATATTTAACAAGTTATCTGTTGTTGTTATGCCACCGATACAGCGACTGATCAGCCAGTTTTCTTACAGCCAGTGGAGGCTCATAGCTAAAGTTAATCGGGGGTTTAATACTGTGTAAAATGAAGCAGACATGTAGTTTTAATGTTGTGATATACATTTGTAATTTTAAACAAACAAACATACAAAAGTTTATACATAAACTTGATAAAATCCCAAACAAAAAATATTTTTTGCTTACTAATAGCTTAAATTGTCACAGTTCAGGCTTGATCCATTCACGGTGAGCACGTGACAACTGACAACAAACTGTGTGAGTGACAGTACTTTTTCTATCTGTGCTCAGACATTTGTGTAGCAGCTAAACACCGTGTTGCGGGGCTGTGAAGCAAACAGTACTACCCTCACATGCTCTGGTTCCGTACAAGTATAAAGAAAGAACTAAAGAAAAAAGGTTTATAATATTGAATATTATCAATAACATTGAGTGAAAATAGGGGGCGCTGCAGTTCCACACCCATACAAGATCTGGCACTGAGTATTTCACTTTCAAAAAAATAAATGAACATTTGTCCTGCATCTGCTGTTATAGTGCTTTATTAAACTCAATCTATTCCACAGTACCTATACATGAGCCTCGACTACTTGTGACTTTACAAGTGTAAGTATCATAGAGCCACTAAGAGCATAGAGTTAATTGGAAAAATATAGTGAGATATAAAGGCTCCACAGCTTTTGCAATGCATACTAAGTGATGTTTTGTACTTGTTTTTATTTATCTATTTATTTCACATCAACACAAATACACAATTAATACGTTAAAAGAAACAGAAAGTTATCAATAATTCAATGAATAGCAAACAGTGAGATACATAATAGGAAGCAAATTTTGTAAAAAATGATTTAGTCTGTCTTTAGACGTAGGTCAACCTATGGTAAACAAACATAGTGATATCGCTACTTCCTTTAATACTGGTGTCTAAACAACGTTATGTACAGCATCGTTACAAATATACTAACTTGACTCTCAAAACACTGTGGGGTTGAAAGATAAACAAGAGAATTATCGCTGTTGTATGTTGCTTAGTAAATTCGTATACAGTTCAATTATGAATTACGAATTTATTCCACAGCAACTCAAACATACATACAAATTGATATTACATTGAAAAAAAAATAAACTATGCGAGTTACTGTGAGGAGGGGAAGGAGCATTGAGCTTTCGAGTCCTCCTCCAGATATACAGTTTACTTTGAGCACATAACTAGTTTAGATATACCGTAGTTTAGGTTTGCTATATATACAAATGTAAATGTGTTGCGGGCAATCAAAAAGCAGGGCTTGTCCCACACTGTAAAAGAAAAAAAATAATAATCTTCTATACCAGCAATACTACATCTGTGATCTAATAGATCCAGTCACTTAATTAGATCAAAACACTTCCATGCCAAACTGAGTCTATTAAGCGGCGCTTGCTTTAGTAATTATAGCTGTTTTCAATGTAGCTAACATGGTGGTTGTGAAACGTCCTCATTCAAATGTCATTCGTACAAAATTATGCTTCACAGTACAGCGACGGAAACGGTCAACGCTCATTCTCGTATTTTCCAGATCGACACAGACGTTGCAATAGTCACTTCGTACGAAAATGCAATGAGAACAGCGCACAATTTCCTAGCCGTATTTCTAAAGAAGTAAGTTTGGTTCATTTTAGCACCAATGTTGAAATAAGACGTGATTGTTACTGGAAAAAAATCGTTACTGGCAGTTTAACAGTTATTGTAGGAATGAATCCAATGGATTTTGAATTTGTGTATGATGAGCAAATGCATTTCATGTATTATTTTACATGAAAATCCATTGTGTGAGGAGTAGAAACCTACAAAAATTATCAAATATAATGTAATCTCTTCTTAGTGAGAACAGTTTTTTATGAAGCCATGCAAAATGCAGCAAATGCTTACGGTTCTGAAAGAGTTAAACTTCATTTTAGAAGTTTTTCTGAAGTGATAAATAATAAATACATTATTGTTTGCTGTACATGTTAGTGTAGTGCATTATTATGAGGAATTATCTTTGTTTTACTTTAGATGCAGTTCAAAAACGGAAGAGATTGACTATCGACCAATATTTGAGCACTTTGTGCAGGATTTGTTGTCCACCGTCAACAAACCCGAGTGGCCGGCTGCGGAACTATTACTCAGCTTCTTAGGAAAATTACTGGTAAGTGATGGTTCAGTCACTCATTCGCGTGTTGTATGCTCTGTTGTATTGTAGTTTTGACTTGAATATCTACACTCATATCTCAGTTTGCCTTGATATGAGTGTAGATATTATCTGGTACACTTAACCTTTGACCTTTTCACGATCATCATCAATTGCTAAAATTGTGAAAAGGCCTATTATAACACAGATACAATATAATCTTCAGAAATTCACTGAAATCCTTCAACATGTTGCCCACGATGAACGATGTTATGTAGTAGCAACAGCCGTGGCGTGACTCGATAGCGCACATGACTATACCGGTCTGTCCTTGTGACCATAAAATTATTGCTTAATACACATTTTCACACACGAAATGGGGTGATAATTAAAGATCTTTTATCTTGGAAAATGGTACGTTTATTGCTAGAAAACTGTGAAAGAGTAAAGGACATTCTGCACATAGACAGTAACAAAAACACCTCGGTTTGTCAGACAAAAGCTGGGAGACATTAGTCAGCTTTGTCGATTGTCCGTATTTTTCGATACTAAACTAATACAGTAGGCGCCGTGTATTAGACTCACCGTGATGTAGAATCAATCGCCTAATTGTTTCAAAAATGTCTAGTATGGGCTGCTCCTATGCAAAAGTTTATAAAAACTGTTGGCAATTGATTCAGATAACTCTGTATAATTGTCTCTAAACCACTTAAGCGCGCTGACAAACAAGCAACACCCGTGTTGTTACACGCTGCTTGGTTGCACTAATGTAATGATGTAAACAAAGTGACGGCCCGCCAACTAGCAGTCAGCTCTCAAAACAACGGACCGTGCCCCTAGTATGCGGGACTTTTAACGGTCCAGCTCTTGTCTGATTTTTCCGATGTCCGTAAAAGCAAGTTCCGGCAAACCGAGATATGTGTATTTGACAGAAATAAGGAAGCATGCCTTGAAAAACTGCCACACAAAAAAGCTGGAACATAAAACTGTAATGCGCAAGTTTGTCGAGATTAAATCAATAACTCCATAGTACAAGATCAGAAAATGTTTTCTTCCGTAATTAACTACGAACGTATCACATTTTGCACTAATTTTGTTTAACAATTGTGTAAATATTGATTTTTATTTCTCGATTAGGTGCAACATTTTAGCAACAAGTCGGTGGACATGTCGTTACGAGTCGCATCGCTGGACTATCTAGGCGTCGTGGCGTCCAGACTTAGGAAGGATGCAGTAACTAGCCAACTGGACGAGTCTACGGTCGAACGAATCGTGAATCAGGTCAGTGAATTTTATTGTCTAAAAATGAAAAGAAAGAAAATGTATCTGATAGTTTGTACTAAATTACCAGGTTGCTCTTCATGCTGTACAAATTCATTTTAAAGGAAAGAACAAGTCACTCAGTATGTTGGGTTTATTTTACTGTTGTCAATTAAACTGTTTGTGGTGTGCTAAAGGAAAGTACAAGTCACTCAGTATGTTGGGTGTATTTTACTGTTATCACTTAAACTGTTTGTGGTGTGCTAAAGGAAAGAACAAGTCACTTAGTATGTTGGGTTTATTTTACTGTTGTCACTTAAACTGTTTGTGGTGTGCTAAAGGAAAGAACAAGTCACTTAGTATGTCGGGTTTATTTTACTGTTATCACTTAAACTGTTTGTGGTGTGCTAAAGGAAAGAACAAGTCACTCAGTATGTTGGGTTTATTTTAATGTTATCACGTGAACCGTTTGTGGTGTGAAAAAGGAAAGGACAAGTCACTCAGTATGTTGGGTTTATTTTACTGTTATCACTTGAACTCTTTGTGGTGTGCTAAAGGAGAGAACAAGTCACTCAGTATATTGGGTTTATTTTACTGTTATCACTTGAACTGTTTGTGGTGTGCTAAAGGAAAGAACAAGTCACTCAGTATGTTGGGTTTATTTTAATGTTATCACGTGAACTGTTTGTGGTGTGCTAAAGAAAAGGACAAGTCACTCAGTATGTTGGATTTATTTTAATGTTATCACTTGAACTCTTTGTGGTGTGCTAAAGGAGAGAACAAGTCACTCAGTATATTGGGTTTATTTTACTGTTATCACTTGAACTGTTTGTGGTGTGCTAAAGGAAAGAACAAGTCACTCAGTATGTTGGGTTTATTTTAATGTTATCACGTGAACTGTTTGTGGTGTGCTAAAGAAAAGGACAAGTCACTCAGTATGTTGGATTTATTTTAATGTTATCACTTGAACTCTTTGTGGTGTGCTAAAGGAGAGAACAAGTCACTCAGTATATTGGGTTTATTTTACTGTTATCACTTAAACTGTTTGTGGTGTGCTAAAGAAAAGGACAAGTCGCTTAGCATGTTGGTTTTATTTTACTGTTATCACGTGAACTGTTTGTGGTGTGCTAAAGGAAAGAACAAGTCACTCAGTATGCTGGGTTTATTTTAATGCTATCACTTGAACTGTTTGTGGTGTGCTAAAGGAAAGAACAAGTCGCTCAGTATGTTGAGTTTATTTTAATGTTATCACTTGAAAAGTTTGTGGTGTGCTAGAGGAAAGGACAAGTCACTCAGTATGTTGGGTTTATTTTACTATTGTCACTTAAACTGTTTGTGGTGTGCTAAAGAAAAGGACAAGTCACTCAGTATGTTCGGTTTATTTACCTGTTATCACTTAAATTTAGAAAAATATAACAAAGAAATTTGCAAAAACTCTATAAAGCATAAATGTAAAATAAACTCTCACTAAATTGAATCTTTCGGGCGTGGTGGTTGCCTCCATTCACTTGAGAATCATGACGTAACTGGGAGACTTCCCGACTTTTCGTTGTGAGCACTCACTGCTTAAACTAATTCAAATTTCTGCAGCTTACCTAATATTCACGCAAAAATATCACAAAATTAGCTGTTTATGCTTATTATACTTTTCACGAAGATTGACAGTGCGCTACTTTTCTTCAAGACAAATGACATCATTGGAAGAAGAATGGGCATTGAAAACGGGAGTGTCGAAGTATGAAGTGATCGCTACTTTAAACTGATTTTACCAATTACACGTTTATTGTAGTTTTATCACTAGCAGTGGCTCCACCTGTTGGTCGCTATGCAAACATTTGTTGTGTGTTGCCTAAACAGTAGTATATCCGTTGTCGTTTTAATCGAAGGTTTTTGGGAAGACTGTTTTGGTTGTGCGGCTAAACGATTTGTTATTTTCAGATCAACGACGCATCGAGCAGCGAGAGCGAAGCGGAGGACGAAGTGAAAGAGGAGAAAAACGAAGACGGCGAAGCAATAAAGACAGAGGAAGAGAAGAAGGAAGAAAAGAAAAAGAAGAAAAACAAATCCTCGGTAAGACTTGCCTGATCTCATGGTTGCCAAAATCTAATACTGATGGATTGTATTTTAGTTATGTAATCTTGGATCAAACGTGTGTCAGGCGCTAATGTTTTATCCTAATAATAATTAACGTTATCCTTAAAATCATGAATTTTTTCTTCCGCGAGTTTGTTGCGCGTGTTGCGCATGTTGAGCGTGTTGCACATGTTAAGTGAGTTACACATGTGTTGAGCCTGTTGCGCATGTTGAGTGAATTTAGATGTCGGAAAGCAAAGAGAAAGAGAGAGGAGGAGAGAGTGCAAGAGAAGGAGAGAGAAAGAAAGATAGTCAATCGTCTAAACTCGATAGCGTGTCATGCTGATCATTGCACACTGCTGATGTCACTCTACGTGAACGCTCAAAAAATTGGAGGATCTTCCACTTTTCGCAAACGGTCACACGTCACAAGTCGCGAATGCACGTCGCAGCTGCCCAATGTACCTTTATAACTTGAAAGCAAGTATGTTAGGTGTGAATAGCTGCCATGTGTGAACGAACCTTAATAAGGCAAATATAAATCATCATTTCACTCACCTATAGTTTCGAAGACTTCGTTTACTCGTTGGTAACCTAGCTAACGATGCTAAAAGATCTTCTAGAATCAATTGTCTGTGCTTCTCGTACCGAGCGAATACCTAAAGACAAAAAGCCAAGTAAATATAGCAAACAAGATTGTAATGTGAATTTTGATGAGAGATAGAGTGAGAGGGGGAGAGAGGGAGGCAGGGAGAGAGAGAAAGAGGAGGGGAGAGAGAGAGAGCGGGGAGAGAGAGAGGAGAGAGAGAGAGAGAGAGATAGAGATAGTGTGAGAGAGAGAGGGAGAGAGAGAGAGAGAGAGAGAGAGAGAGAGAGAGAGAGAGAGAGAGAGAGAGAGAGAGAGAGAGAGAGAGAAACGGTAAGGAGAAAAACAGGCAAACTGAAGAAAGAAACCACAGGTTTCTAAATAAGTAACCAAAATAGTTAAATGGGTAAACCAGAAGATTTATTATCTAACCAAGCTGTAATATATTTTTGTTTAAAACACTCAAAATGCACTTACATTAGTTATCAATCTGAGTGCATTCAACTGCAATTCGCTGATGTTTTCAACAAAAAATGTCGTGGTTCCCAAACCTGACAACTGCAAAACAGACAAACTTGATAATCACAAAGGCTACATTATTTACAAAAGACATTCAACAAAAAGCTGTGACTACCAAACTTGACAACTGCAAAACGGACAAACTTGATAATCACAAAGGCTACATCATTTACAAAAGACATTCAACAAAAAGCCGTGACTACCAAACTTGATAACTGCAAAACGGACAAACTTGATAATCGCAAAGGCTACATCATTTACAAAAGACATTCAACAAAAAGCCGTGGTTCCCAAACTTGACAACTGCAAAACAGACAAACTTGATAATCACAAAGGCTACATCATTTACAAAAGACATTCAACAAAAAGCCGTGACTACCAAACTTGACAACTGCAAAACGGACAAACTTGATAATCTCAAAGGCTACATCATTTACAAAAGACGTTCAACAAAAAGCCGTGACTACCAGACTTGACAACTGCAAAACGGACAAACTTGATAATCACAAAGGTACATCATTTACAAAAGACATTCAACAAAATGTCGTGGTTACCAAACTTGATAACTGCAAAACGGACAAACTTGATA
>JAQGDQ010000778.1:0-96497 GCA_030141605.1 Tubiluchus corallicola
TTGTTGTTGTCGTTGTTCGTAGTCGAAGAGGACCATGACTCCGTAGGGCGGGTAAGGAGGTGGCTTATGAGCCCGATTCTTGCTGAGAACCTCCTGCAATGAGGACATGAAAATGGTGTACCTTGATAGGCATTGCGTTCTCTGTCTTTTCGAAGCTGTCTTTTCTCCTGCCTAACTTGGATGCGCCTGGACTCATAGTTGGTCACTCCCGGTTGTTGAAGGGACCATAATGATCTCTGTGCCACATCTTTACAGGAGTCGACATTGAGTTTCATAGGTTTCAACCTTGTTTCATATGCAACATAAACAATACACTTGCAAATAACGTGTATGTTATAATTCAAATATTTCTCACTAGTCACTACCAGTGCATATAAACTTTTGTGGAGATATGTTGCTAGTCAAAGTTTATGATTAATAGAAAATGTAAAATGATTTTTATATATTCTGCTCAAGTACTTACTGGCATAAAGTAATTTATGAATAAGCATCTAAGTTAACTGCCATATATATAAAATTTATAAAATACTGTATTTTTTCTACAATAACTTGTGTAAATTTTTGCATTTCTAACTTATTAGCAAAATACATTAAAAGATATATTAGACAGACTATTTTTATGGTTATGAATTCAAACAAATTATTATTATAGATAATGACAAGTCATGTGATATTGAAACACTAGTAACTTTTTATGTTAAGAAACCCCTGTAAGACATTAAATAATTTTCTTCAGACTGTGATTGTAACACTAGCACCACTTTACACTCATTATATAAGTGCTAAACAATATGATCAATGCAGCATGACTGCATAACACACCTGTAGAATCAGAATTGTTAAATCACCAAAATGCATTGAGCGGTAATGAGCATACGCAAAAATTTTAATCATTTCACGAAAAAGTTAACTTCGTCATTTAATTGAACCACAGATTCAAGTTTACGCTCATAACTATACGTCTATCGTTAAAAGTTAAAAAACCGGTGCACTCGTGATTGGGATGATCCAAAAATTGGACACAACCAAAACACGGAATCATACAGTGAGCTAGAATAGCTTGTTGACAAATCCTCTCAATAAATCAATTTCTCCCTTGGCATGAACCTTTTTCTGTACCCAATCCTTGTCCAATGTTGTCAATTCCCCATTGTGTGCATGTGTGAAATACGATAATTACATTAAAAATGGTGCGAAGAAGGAGGAGACATTTATTCGGGTTTAAATGTTAAACGATCTGAAGTGGAACGCAGATGCAAACCATAACTTTATAATTGCTTAGGTTAACTGTTTCTCTCTCTCTCTCTCTCTCTCTCTCTCTCTCTCTCTCTCTCTCTCTCATTCTTCACTCCTATATTACTGCAATTAGTTATTTCATTCTTCGATCATGTTCTTAATTATACTTTTTCTGACCTTGAGTTTTTGCTCGTTTGCAAGAAAAGTGATCTGAACCCAAAAGATTGAATAAATGTACGTAATTTGTTTCCAATATATGTTTGCATATATATAGGAATATATATATATATATATATATATATATATATATATATATGTTTGGGAACTTATAGCAGACTGCTAAATAATAAAAGTGTCTAACAAAATCTAGGAAGAGCTGCAGTCTTAGTTAACAGATTTCTAATAGTGTGACGTGATTTCGACTTGAAATAATTGTAATATTTTAATAAAATCACAGACATTGTTGCTAAGATCAGAACAAGAGTTTCTGTGAGTAGCAAAGAAAAGGTTAATTTATTTTGTATTTTCAGTTACAAGAACAAGAATTGTTAAAAAGTTTATTTTATATCATAAGAATTTCTTTATATCAAGGCATTTCTTTGCAGTAACTTTTCTTGAAAATCAAAACGATAGTCTCCGATACTTTTTTCCTAAGAATCCTGATAGTATTGTATTATATTGTTCAGGTAATAGTATTTTGCTTCTATATTTGGAAGATGCCCTTTTCACTGTGGCTCAAGGGTGTTTGGTTGCTTCTCTATAACAGCTTCCAATGCTGCTCTACTGTTATGGACATTGGTTAGAAATATCTGTCGTACTTCTGCTGGCGTCCACTTTTTATCAGGAATTGCTTCCTCCTTATCTTTGGATATTGGTGAATTGTAATAAGAGTTGAACATCTGAGCTACGCAGTGTGGTGTGCAACGCCCAAAATACACCTTTTCACAAATACTGCCAGTCGGGATAGCCATACGCAATTCCGGGCAGCTCGACTGAATAACCACCATCCTTCCGTCCATTTCCGTCACGTCCTGCAATAACTTTAGCAGGTTCAGCAGGGCTGTTTTGTGCACGTTTTTCTCTTCTGAGTCGTCACCCTGTGCATGATTTGCTTTATCGGTATCTTGTAAAACGTAGAGTCTCTCATGCAGAGGAATTTCTTTTCGGTTTATGTGGCTTTCGTAAAATATGTGGCTCAATTGATTTCTCGTTTTTATACAGCTAATGGGCACAGAGATGATATGGCGCTTAGTGTAGTTGGCTAGAGCTTTTATTGTGCTTGTAATTCCACATCCTGCTTCTCCGTGGAAGAGGAACCCAATGGTGTGGGGAATCCCTCGTCTGTTGTACCACTCCTTGTTGTGTAAGAAAAAGTCAACACGTTCTACAATTTTGTCCTTTTCTTCGTGAAAAATGTTGTCAAACGTGACTTGAGATTGAAATAGAAATTCGTCGAAAGGTTTTTCTTGGGCAGAAAAGTCTGCCGACCTACGTCCGCTAGGTACGAGTGGGTCATAGACAAAGTAAAACTGTCTCCTCTCCATTTCAGATTTTGTGTCAGCTTCATATTCAGCTTTGCACTGTTCAATGAAATTCCTCAACTGATCAACATTGAGTTGTTTCGAATATATTTTTATCTCGCATGCAACTGGGTCACCTGGTGTGCCAAAGTACGACCCACCTTGTACGTCATCGTATGGCCAAACTGGTATGCCAGAGTTTGGCCCACCTGGTGTGCCAGAGTGAAGCCCACCTGGTATGCCATTGTAAAGCAAACGTTGTAAGGCATTGGTTTGCATTGTTGCCATTTCTTCGTGTACGAGGAACACTCGGCAGTAAATGTTTTCTGCCAAAATAAAAGGTTCATCTTGGTTTACAATAAAATGTAGCTCGTCGGGTTTAAGACTCTTCTCTTCTCCTGTTAGCTGTACTTCCGTAAGCTTTTCAATTCCACTCTTTACCATATCTAAGTGTTTTATTTTATGCAAAACGGCTACGAGTCCTTCTGATGTTTCCAGTTTTGATTGAGTACTTTTGCTTTTAATTGTGATTACTGACCATCTGCACCATTTAAGATTCCGAATTAGATCACGTATATAATCGACCAGGATCCACAATTTGGCTTTTATGCCAAATATTAGCATTATAATGTATGTAGACAAGCAGATTAATGTGGCAGTTATTAATGTGTCCAAAAAAATGTTCCCTGTTGAATAATTGAATAAAGATTTCAATTTATTTTCTATTTCTGCCTCACTCATGACTACAACTTGAGGATTTATGCAGCATCAGCAACAATGTATCTGTGGCTTGGCAACTTTCTGAGTTATTCGCTGCTATGATTCAGTAGCATATGAGTGATTTCAGCTGTTCCAGTAAGCACGGACACATTGCATTTAAATCCTCGCCACAGTCATGGAGATTATCGATCAAGCTAATTCAGCAATGATTAATTGTACACATCTAACAGGAATTGTGGATTTGTGTAGTCATTCGTATGTGCAAGCCTTCAAATCCGTGACCAGAGTAGCAGTACTTTGCTGACTTGCTTAATTTTTAACAGTTAGCTCTCTCTAGCTGCAGTCGTATGAGTAACCATATGTATAACAATGTAATGATGAACACAACTTCTTTTATCTAATTTCTTTATCTTTTATCTGTGACAAACAACGTCTTTTACTGTTTTTTTCTGCTGTACAATATTTAAATTAATTTACACCACTCAAGTGCTAACAGTTTAAGAATTCTTCACTTCCAACACTGAATGACTGTGCATGTTATTTAAGGACTGTAATTTCATCTGTTCCTGATGCAAAGGATCCTGCGATTTGAGGTTGATAAGGATAGCCACAGATTCTCCAGTTTAAAAAGAACAATGGGAGTTCTTTTCATTGTTTGCACTTTCACTGAGATATTTTTTTAGAATTTCCAGTTGGAATTTTCACCAAAACAATCTTTAGCAAAATGATTAGTAATTTTAGCTAGCTGAATGTTAGGATTTTAATGTGAATCTAAGGAAAAGAGTTCCCCATCACTGAAGAGCAGTGAGGGAGACCAATGATTGGAATTGCGCATGCAATCTTTTTTGCTATGTTATTGAGACTTTCACTGAACTGAGCTCGTGAATGGTCCCTTTAAAGGAAAACCGGACAATTGTGTAAACATTACTTCAGAATAAAGAATGCTCTAAAATATTGAAAACTACAATAGCTTTTTTAAAGTCAAAATAAAATTAAAATGATTAAAATGAGATTGAGTCTGAACAATCGTTCGGTTTTCCTTTAAACTTGCCGACTGATATTGCATTGATACTTGACAATATCAGCCATTGACAAGTTTCCAATGAGATTAACCACGCAAGAAGCAAAATTATATGAAAGGATGGATGTTCTAGCATTTTAAATCAACCGGAATTATAATTACGTAATTACCGATATATGCAGTTTGTACAATCTATGTTTATAAGAACTCATTAAATATTAAAATACTATCAATGCTACTGCACAGAAATAAAATAAAAAATGGGAACTAAGTTTTGACAAAAATCACCTGAAAAGCAAAAATCGCTTTAAATTATCATAGAGATAATTATATATATGTGTAGAGAGAGGAGAGAGAGAGAGAGAGAGAGAGAGAGAGAGAGAGAGAGAGAGAGAGAGAGAGAGAGAGAGAGAGAGAGAGAGAGAGAACAGTTAACCTAAGCAATTATAAAGTTATGGTTTGCATCTGCGTTCCACTTCAGATCGTTTAACATTTAAACCCGAATAAATATCTCCTCCTTCTTAGCACCATTTTTAATGTAATTATCGTATTTCACACATGCACACAATGGGGAATTGACAACATTGGACAAGGATTGGGTACAGAAAAAGCTTCATGCCAAGGGAGAAATTGATTTATTGAGAGGATTTGTCAACAACCTATTCTAGCTCACTGTATGATTCCGTGTTTTGGTTGTGTCCAATTTTTGGATCATCCCAATCACGAGTGCACCGGTTTTTTAACTTTTAATAATAGACGTATAGTTATGAGCGTAAACTTGAATCTGTGGTTCAATTAAATGACGAAGTTAACTTTTTCGTGAAATGATTAAAATTTTTGCGTATGCTCATTACCGCTCAATGCATTTTGGTGATTTAACAATTCTGATTCTACAGGTGTGTTATGCAGTCATGCTGCATTGATCATATTGTTTAGCACTTATATAATGAGTGTAAAGTGGTGCTAGTGTTACAATCACAGTCTGAAGAAAATTATTTAATGTCTTACAGGGGTTTCTTAACATAAAAAGTTACTAGTGTTTCAATATCACATGACTTGTCATTATCTATAATAATAATTTGTTTGAATTCATAACCATAAAAATAGTCTGTCTAATATATCTTTTAATGTATTTTGCTAATAAGTTAGAAATGCAAAAATTTACACAAGTTATTGTAGAAAAAATACTGTATTTTACAAATTTCTATATTATATACAGTTAACTAGATGCTATTCATAAATTACTTTATGCTGTAAGTACTTGAGCAGAACAGTATAAAAATCATTTTACATTTTCTATTAATCATAAACTTTGGACTACAGCAACGTATTCCAGTACAAAAGTTTATATGCACTGGTAGTGACTAGTGAGGAAATATCAAATTATAACATACACGTTATTTGCAAGGCACGTGTCTTATTATAAGTTACATATGAAACAGGTTGAAACTCATATGAAACTCAATGTCGACTCCTGGGAAGATGTGGCACAGGAGAGATCACGTTGGCGGTCCCTCATCAAATCGGGAGTGACCAACTATGAGTCCAGGCGCATCCAAGTTAGGCAGGAGAAAAGACAGCTTCGAAAAGACAGACAACGCAATGCCTATCAAGATGCACCATTCTCATGTCCTCATTGCAGGAGGAGGTTCTCAGCAAGAATCGGGCTTATAAGCCACCTCCGTACCCATCCTATGATGTTAGAATGAAGTCATGGTCCTCTTCGACTACGAAGGACGAACAACAACAACAACAACAACATATGAAACAGTAGAACTTCAAGTGTTAAGACCCAGCAGTTTCACCAGTAGATTGAGAATTGTCCGTGGAGACCATTTCAGATTGTAGCCTGTTTGTTTCTGGTTGCTGTGTTATAATCGCTTCCAGTGCTGCTGTGCTGTCATCTATGTTGTTTAGTAGTATTTGTCCCAATTCAGCAGGAGTCCACTTTTTGTTTGGTAGTTTATCAGCATATTCTGTAGGCACCGGCATTTCAAAATATGTTTCAAACATTTGAGCTGTGCAACGCGACGAACACCGTCCAAAGTTAACCTTCATGTCGATCCTACCGGGACGGATGAGCGCTTTGTCCAATCGTTCCGGATAATTCGTCGTGATAACCATCATTCTTCCTTCCATTTCCATGACACCGTCCAAAAGCTCTAGCAGGTTTGATAGTCCAAGTTTGTCAGTCTTAACTTTCTTGCTAAACTCACACGACTGCAGTTTTAGCATGCTCAACAGATCACCTTTTTCGCTTTCACTTGTGTCCTTTTCAGCGTCACGGTCGCCCACTATGTCGCTTAGATTTGCACAGTCGATATCTTCCAAAACGTACAGCCGTTTGTGAAGCGGAATGTCCTTGCGGTTAATGTGCGTGTCGTAAAATACGTGGCGTAATTGGTTGCACGTTTTTATACGGTTTACCGGCACGGATATGATGTGGCGTTTGGTGTAGTTAGCCAACGCTTTAATTGTGCTTGTTTTTCCGCATCCGGGTTCTCCATGGAAGAGAAACCCGATGGTATAGGGAATCCCTCTTCTGTTGTACCACTTTTTGTTGTTTAAGAAAAAGTCAACACGCTGTTTAATGAGTTCTTTTTGTTCATAGAAAATATTGTCAAATGTTCTGTTGGACTGAAAAGAAAACTCTTCAAAGGCATATTCATCTTCATCGTAGTCGTTTGGCTTAGATACCGGATCATAAACAAAGAAAAACTGAGTCTTTTCAGTAACAGCTTTTAAGTATGCTTCATACTCTTCTTTGCAGTCTTCAACGAAAGCTCTCAACTGCTTGACATTAAGCACCGATGAATATATTTTAATTTGAAATTCATCTGTAATGACATTGTCTTTCTCGCCTTCAGTCTGTGTGTGTGAGATCACCACCTGACCATAAATATCTTCTGCCAGAACGAATGGTTCATTTTGGCTTACTATGAAGTTACTTTTTATTCCACCATCTTCACGGTCATAGCTCCTTCCTTCCTCCATTATTATTTCCACTAACTTTCGAATTCCGCACTTCACGGGATTAAGTTGTTTTACTTTATGCAAAACTGCCAAAAACACCACGGAATATTCTAATTTTGTGCCGTAACCACCCGCTTGAATTTTTCTACCTTCTGTTATAATTTCAGCCTTTCTGTGCCACTGAAAATTCTTTAAAAGGCAAGTAAGATAGCTAAGCACATTTGGTAATTTAAGTATATAGGTAGATATATAAATAATAACACCAGTTACTAAGGTGTCTATTAGAACATTCCCAGTCCTAAAGTTAAATAGAAATGAAGTTTTTAGAGTTTCTTCAATCTGCTGGGCATCCATCGCTGAAGCTGGGATGCGGGTACACAACAATGTGTACCGGAGAAATGTGTTTGGTGAAAAACGTCTCTATTTAGATACACAACACTATATACAAAAAGCTTGATGTCTTGTAGGATGTGCTCTTCTTGATGTCTTGTAGGATGTGCTCTTCTACACTGTGCCAATGTGTATACTTTAGCTTGTTACCTGTAATGGGAAACGGAAAAAATGTGCAAACTGACTTTACTGTTACACATGTCACAACGCTGTTCTTTTATTCTGTAGCGGATAGCCCTATAGGCTGAATAGACTGAAGCCTAAGGCCCGGGATCAAAAGGGGCCCACCAAAATAAAATATAGAAAAGTTTTTTTTCAAAAGTCAGTCACTATATTTCAAATCGGGTTTACACAAATCAAGTTTACACAGAGAGCTCCACAAAAACACGTCAGCTCAGCAGTGTAGCAACATTTAAAAGGCCCGTTCCAAGCTCAAGCCTAAGGCCCATAAAATCATAATCCGCCGCTGCTTTTATTTCAGTTTTTAAGTTTTTAATTAACACGGTATGATTAAGCTATAAAATGGTATAATGTTTAGAAGTCTCCTTGATTTAAATCCAATTTTTAAAATTTTTACTATTGTTCATTGACATGCCCAAGAAATATGCAGTATTGATGGTAATATTAATATACTCCATTCTCTAGCAGCATTTTGTCAGTGGTTGTTTTAATTACCATCATTCTGTGTAACTTAATAATATAAAATCACAAATCTACCCAAGTGACTTTTCCACATTAAGATTATGGCAGTGCAGAAAGTGCCTGTACAGATTAACAAAGCTCGTCATCAGTTATTGTACTGAAAAGATAAGTTCTAAACATGGAAAACAAGTCATGCAGACTTGGAACATAGAAAACGTACAAACTTTTGGACATACATAAATATTGTATATAACACGTCACATTGAAAAGTCACATATCTGCAGTACTCTATCATTATTAAATATTTTGCCATATGCCATTTGCTTGTATTTTTCTGTATACTAGTAATTAATACAATTACCAGAACCTGTAGGAAAGTGTTAACTCTTTTACCTTCTACGATAACATTGCTCAATTCAATTCAATTTTATTTTCTCAATAGCAGTTAAAATTCTACATAATTATTTTTACATTTCGTTGCAACTGAGAAGGAGCAGCGAAAGACCTATTGGTCACTTGGTCAGCTGCCCCTTATTAAAAATACAAGTTTACTTACAGGCTTATGACATTTTTTAGGTGTTTGCTAGGATCATTTCTGCACTGTTTATTAACGTAGTTCACAAATTAATGTAATTATTTTAATGTAAGAAAGTGTCCCCTCTCCTTTTTGCTCCTTATAACTCTACCTCCCCTCTTTCTCTCTCGAGCTCTATTTTGGACATATTTGCTTTCTTTCCAACTGTAGCACTTTCTGCCTTATGCTTCTCAGATAATTTTTACAACTAATAGTTGAGTTCTTGTCTTTGTTTTGCTCTTTCATACTATATGGTTAGTATTGGTTAGCACGCGCTTATGCGTTTCGCGTACATGACTTACTCTGTTTTATTTAGGTTACAGATCACATAAAAATCTAATTTTTTACGTAAGCAGTTGACAAAAACGTTGGCCATGCATTCGTTTAGACTGTCCACGATTTGTCTGGACGCAAAAAAATTATCCTATAAGAAAACTTTACCTGTACAGTGTTTTGTTGATAATATCAAGGATGGCAAAAATAATAAAATCGTCAATACATCCACAATTTCTTTCAACAGAGAACACTTACATGTCTTGCAAAATGAATCTCACGGATACCTCGCTGGTTCACTTCGAAAAACCAAACCGTGAAACACAGTGACTGCGCAACGATGTCGTGTAATTCCGAGTACAGCAGCTTATAAAGCTGAAGCTGACGTCATACGGCGCTGAGACTATTTTTAGCAATGAGTACTACGTGCCTCTACAACGCGTGCGCGAGTCAACTGTGGCGGATCAACCGATAGGTTGTTAAGTAATGCCACTAAATCATTATTTTCGCACATTGTCAACAACGATCACACACATGCTTTTATAGCCAGTGGCAATGCCGTGAAACTACAACAATTTCTTACCTGGCATTTACATGAATGTGCAAATCTTTATGACAAAACGTCGAAAACACCTCTGGAACGCCTCGAGTTTCAATGATATGGTGCAATTATGAATGGAAATTCTACTCTGTTAATCTGTCCTGTACTACGTGATCACACCGTAGCTAGGTTGCAAATTTTGCTGATGCAATCAAGTGTGCAAAATGAAAGAAGTATTGCCAATGTCGTTTCGATTGCACAGTAATGTTGCAATAATTATTTATTTTATTTTATTTGTAAATATTAAGTTGAATACATGTATTACTATAAAACTAATAAATAATAATAAGATACAATGGTAATAAAGCTATTCTGAAGGAGAATGTTGCTTATGAAATTACCATTACAAAAACAAACAAAAGAACTGTTATCAGTTAAGCTTCTCTCTCTCTCTCTCTCTCTCTCTCTCTCTCTCTCTCTCTCTCTCTCTTTCTCGCTCCCTCTCTCTCTATCCCCCCCCTCTCTCTCTCTCTCTCTCTTTCTCCCTCCTCTCTCTCTCGCTCGTTCTTTCTGTCTCTTGGCCATATTATCTCCGGTAACGATAAAGATGATGATTATAGATATTATCAGGCAACGGAGTCTTTTTACACTAGAGTGAACCGTATTCTTAGAAAGTTTCGTTATTGTTCACCTAATGTCAAAACTCATCTGTTTAACTCTTATTTTAACTTTTTCTACGGTAATGGCAACCTGGCGACATTTTTATAACTACAGTCTCGTCTCAACAAACTTAAAGTAGCTCACAATATTTGTAAATGCAGACTTTTCAACTACCTATATGATTATAGTTCTAGGACCATTTCAGTAGACCACGATGTTTTATATTTTGATGTAATACGTAGAAAAACTACATACAGTTTATATAGTAGAATAATACAAAGTTCAAATCCTCTTATAAAAGCATTAAATAGCAGTGACGCATTTTTTACTTCAGACGTAAGAGACAGAAAATATTATGTAGAAATAATGGGTGATGATTCAGGCTTGAAGCATCACATTTTGTATATGTATGTTTTGTACTGTTATTTTATTTATATATGTATTAATTTGTATATGTTGGGAGAGAGAGGTTATAATGGCTGCTTGTCTTGTAACTATTGTATCTTATGTATTCAATGAACTTAGTTCAAAATAAAGAGTTAAATCAAAATCAAATCTCTCTCTCTCTCTCTTGCTCTCTCTCTCTCTCTCTTGCTCTCTCTCTCTCTCTCTCTCTCTCTCTCTCTCCCTGTTTTTGTCTTTAACCACCCCCATTGTTTTCTCCCTCACTCCATTCTATACATCTGCTCCATGTTAAACGTTTATTTTAAAAGTATCCTATTCTTATTTTGATAGACAAGCAGTACCACAGGAAGAGCATCTTCGTCTGAAGAAACAATTTCGCGACCTGCAGAGGCGCCATCAAGAATTTCGCTCCATTCTCCTATCATCTGTTCCACTGAATGACACATCCGTCACATTTCAACCGACTCCCATTGAAGCCAAAACTCCATGGTTTAGTTATGCGGAGCAGGTGAGGTTACCAAGTTACCAAAGATATTAAAGAAGTGAAGGCAGTGACATATTAGGGTTCTGCAGAATTAAGAAATGTGTATTTTTGAATACGGGAACCCAAATCTCTTTTTTTTGTTTTTTTTCTATACAGTATCAGAACCATACTATAACTGTGCCCTTAAAGGAAGAGAGTATAATTTTTATATACTACCCCATTTTCAAGTCCAATAAAAGTCTACATTTTAACACAACTAATACTGCAAAAGCATTTAATTAAATAATACATTAAAAACCTAATTGACCACGGGCGAGTCTAACTATTGATGACATCACAAACTACCAATTTTCAACAGCAAAAATGTTCCACGAGCGTCTTGCATGTGTTTGTGAAAGAGAAAATTGAAGTACAGTGCTACTGTAAGATACTCAATGCATTGTCCCAAAACTAGGGAAATTTTAAGATAAAAATTCAAATTTTAAATTTACCCTACAAACTTATAATTAATAAAAATAAGATCAAGAAATCGTGAGCTTCACGACAGGAAGCCTTTTTTCAACTTCCTGTGTCAGTTCAAGCATGAATTTACAGTAAGTGAGAACTATGTTTGCAACAGAAAGTTTGCTTTCTTAATGAATTTTCAAGATTAAGATCTAACTTCAGGCACTATGACTGACTATTTTTCAGGAACAGCAACACTTACAAGAATTAGAAGTCCTGCAAAGGCGGCTAGATGTTGTTGAGCAAAGGCAAGATAAACAGGTAAAGTGCGTTAGAATCATTCCATAAGTTGCCATGATATAATATGTAAAATTTACTACTATCACCTCTATTTATTAACAACATGTTTAACAGCAAGGGGCAGTTTTTTAAGTGCTAAATTACCACTTTTACCCATTTTCCAAAATCGACACCATTAAGAACTGCTCAGACATTGTCATACATTTACCAGACGGTTTAGTCTAGTGGTAATGCATCTGCTTTCCGTCTGGGAGGTCGTGAGTTCGAACCAAAGACTTTAAAAATGGTACCTGCTGTTACCCTGCCTGACGAGTGGTATTTAGGGTAAAAGTGGGGTAAAAATAGTCTCTGTTGTGTAGGTGTAGGTTGTTATTTACAGTCTGCGATAATAGCTCTTTGAGCTAATGTTAATTGTTGACCCAAAAGCCGACTTTAAATAAAGATTATTATTATTATTATCACACTGTCAATAATGATGAGATTGTGTAGATAATTATGCTACTTAAAGGGAAATCAGTATTCATATGATCAATAATGAATTCATATTTTTGTGGTCTATTTTTTACTCATTGCTAACCAAACATAGCAATTATATGAAGAACTATAATAATTTTGCTACTTTCACAATTTTCCTGTTATAGTGAATTCTTACAAGTCTTGACAAATTAAGCAAAAGCGATGTCTGAATTAACAATCTAACATTTAAGAATGACATGAAGTGATTATTTGGACTGTGTGGTGCCATGTTGGACGTTCATAATCTTCATGCATGTCGTGTATTTGAAAAAAGAAATACTGATGCCAATGTGACAACTTGAAACTTTAGATGAGGTTGCATATTGCATAATATTAATATAATATTAATGCACGGTACAAAGTTTAAGTACCCTCTCGAAAGGCCAAAAATAAAAATAATAATAAGGCCAATGATAAAAAATTATTTTTCCTTAGTCCCTCTTCTTAAATTCTGAAAATCTAGTCCAGGCAAACGGACCTGTTTTCCAAGAATTGTAAAAATCAGGGAACTATTATGTGGCTTATTAGTCTAGCTCCTGCTTTAGTATGCAAATGTTTTTTACAGGCTCAAGAACTGCGAGCAACACCAGTCCTACTCCCAATGACTAGTATTAGTAGAGTAACGGTGGATACCAACATTCCGTCAGATGAGAAAGACCTTGCATATGTGGGAGAAGGCGACAGCTCCTGACGCATCTTACGAGCGCACTGAGTTTTTTTACTATAATTTATTTCCTCTTTTATACGATAGTCATTTACTTTTTATACACACATATTTTTACTTTAATTGGTTGTAACTCTGCTGAATAAAAAGTGACATTACAGAGATTGACTTTTTACTAAGAAAATGAAAAATAATAAATTACTAAAGTTCCAAAAATGTTTGTCTTCGTTAGAACCGTTTCTGTAGTTAGACGATTTATGCTAATGTTTTCATTTTTACTACATCACGCATTATCACACCAACGTGATCAGAGGTGAGATTACAGAAGTGGTGATTACCTGGATGCAAAATGACAGGTTGACCTTGCTTGAAAACATCTTCCAATTTTATTTTTGTAAAACTGGTTGTTTGGATATGTGAAGGGATGCCCACCGTTGCTGACCAGTCATGGAAAACAATGGGAACTTCAGCCAACTGCTGTTAGAAGTTTCAAAAATATTAAATTTCTGATGCCAATTTGTGTTTATTGCGTGAATCTGACTCCTGGAAGCTTTGATTGTTCTCAGTAATGTCCGTGCTTGAGTTAACGTTGAAAAGCTAAAATTCATACATTGTTTCAGATTCAGGATTGCACAAAATCAATAAAATGCAAATATTTTATATATTTTATAACAATTCTGCAAAGCATTACATAAAACAAGCATTACAGTACTTATCAAAATAAATCATAAAAAGTCAGAAAAGCAAGACTGGCGTTACATGGACAAATCAAAATGTATATCACAACAAGTTTGATATCGACATAAGCTTAAAAAGCAATGCAATACCAGTGCATTGCCATCAATACTTAACAAGCAAATTAAGGCTTTCATGCTGCCGTAATCTCGAGAAAATAACTCACAATAATGATCACAAACTCTCCAGCTGGTTTTCTTTAGAGCTAGCAATAATAACACACTATATGCGTTGAAAGCGATACTCATAGTTTAATTCTGTTTACTTATATTTAATCTATCAATTGACTCTATAGGTAGAGTTTATTAATTCCTGTTGGTTGTTTAAGACAACTAGAGCAACTGAGACATTTTAATGGGTATGATTTAATGAGAAAGCTATTTTATGGTGACATGAAAATCAGTGTTTGGTTACAGTAGTTCTGTCCAGTTTGAAAATGCTTTTTGCAAGCTTTGTACAGAAATTCCATAAACATACCAATGCTGGTCTCATGGTTTTTTTAATCGTAATTCATGCCAAATCAGAAGGATCCTTCTCTGTCAAAGACTACAAATAGTGAATTATAATTTTCCCTATTTTCATACTACATAAAAGCTTCTGAGCTAAAATATACAGCTATGAGTCTTGGTTGGTATAGACTGGAACCCTAACTAACTTGAATGGATTTACTGAGCTCTAGTAATCAAAACTGTAACACACTACAATCCTAATCACATGCATAATAGCAGCAAATGCAAATGTCGGAAAAAAACTTAATAAGCAAACTGTATTCTTCATTCCGCAAAGTTGTGACCAACTCTGACCACCACAGCTACTTGTGGAGTCAAAAATTTTATTCTGGCCAGTGTCATCTAGCAACAACTTTATTACTGGCTGTTGTTGAATGAACTAGTTTTTCTGGTGTTGATATTTGTCCGACTAAACACTGCCTTATGAAGTTTGTTGTACATTTTTACTGACTTTCTTGAAAATATTGCCAAAATTTGATAAAGGTCAGTTGAACATGGTCAGCATATCGTGGCATAATAAATATTCCATTTTTGTTAGTCAGTACTTAAATGCGCCGTGTTCGCCAGCCTGACGTATCAAACTTTTCAAAGTAGCTTCGTCCAGAGAATCAAAAGCCTCGGTTTGAGTTACTGCTGTCATGTGATTTAGTGCGAATCTTAAACAGAATTCTTCAAGTTCTTTGGCTTCATACTTCAAGGCTGCCGCATACAGAACCAATGCATTTTCTACAGAGATACCCTGCTTGATAATTCGTTCACATAGCCGCTTCAGGTTGCTTTCACAATATGCATTAGCTAGATCTAACAGTCCTATAGCATCTTCTGGCGAGAGATCGATTTCATCACAGTACAAATACTGAAGGAACGCGTGATAGACTGGGTACGTAAACTGAGAAATCTCTATGGTATCTTTGCCATCCTCGTCCCAATGTGACTGAAACATGGAGCGAAAGTGCTGACAGCGGAGTTTCAAGATAGCTTTGTGCACATGAATTCCTTTGCCTTCAACGAGTATTTTGAGATCACTGGTTACTGGATCATCGAAAGCCTGACGAACGCTTTCCGCCACAGTCACGTGGTCAGCATGCTCTATTGGCAGAAATCTGAACGTAACCGCTGGAGTAGCACAACATGCAAATGCATCGTCCATAGATCTGAAACACGTCTCCAGCGGCTCAGTTATTGACTGTCCTCTACACTGTCCCCAGATGTACACGGTCCCAGTTTCTGTAAGTGCTGCCGATATGTGGGTATAGTGTGATGCAGCCAGATCAATAAACCTACTTTTGTTTGAAGCTATGCCAATTGGAGAAGGGCTCGTAGCTTTATTACCTGTTCCTAGTTGCCCAAAGGAATTTGCACCCCAAACGTATAATGAACCTTCATCAGAGAGTGCCATTGTGTGAGCATATCCACAAGCTATCTTAGCAATTACCACTCCATTAAGAGCTCCAGTTACTCGAGCTGGATTTGGCTGGTTGGTATTATTTCCAAGTCCCAGCTGTCCATTTCCATTATATCCCCATCCGTACACCTCCCCATTATCCAAGACACACATGGACGATGTCTGACCACAACTGATCTGCATAACCTGGCGCAAACCAATTACAGACGTGACTTTCCTAGGCGTTGGTTGGTTTGTTGTTGTTCCTGAGCCTATTTGTCCACAATTGTTCTGGCCCCAAGCATAAATCTCACCTTTGCTTGTCAGCGCTAAAGAATGATGGCTTCCGCATGCGACCTGTGTGACAATAATACCTTGAAGATTCGTTGAGACAGGTGAAGGTACTGCTCCCTGATTTGTTGTTCCATTTCCTAACTGACAATAACTATTGTGACCCCAACTGTACAGCTCCCCATTTTCAGTTATAGCTAAGACATGTGGTCCACTGCCATATGCAATATCAGTAATCTTTACTTTACACAATGCATTTATCTTTCTGGGTACCAAAGTGTTCTGATAATCACCTAGGCCTAAGCAGGAGCTACAGTTAGACCCCAATCCATAAACATCGTCATCGCGAGTGACGAGCAAGCCCTCGTTACCAGAACTGCCAAACACACAAGCCTTTACAACCGTAGCTGCAAAATCTTGCTTCAATATGCTGAAAATAGTCCAATGAGATAGATCCATTCCGTTGTGTGTTACCGGTCTTGTTCTTCCCATACAAACTTCTATAAACAAAACACATTTTATACGGTGAAACAGTGACTTATTTTTTGCTCCTGGTAGCCTGTTAATACCCATAAAAATATATGTATGTATACGGGGACAGAAACACAATGCCCATTGTCCATATTATTGGCTAATGGAAATTTGTTGCATTTAGGCTCCATTCATTTATCATTCACAATAAAACTTTGTTATAACACCAACCTCACCACAACACCACTTTTTGCCCTGTTCCTGTCTCTGTAGTGCATTACTAAAAATACAGAATCCGAGAATACTACCATCTACCAATGCAGAGGCACTAACAGAAACTTTACAGTTTGCTATACCAAGTGTAAAACCACTAGCTGCTAAAAGCAGTTCAAAATTCAATAACGTTTCTACAATAACAATTAAAACAATTGCTTGTAATAAAAAACAATTATAGTTAATTAAAAAGGTAAATATTACAGTTTATATTGCTAAACAAAACAATATTCATCATAAATATTACATTAGTAATACAGCTGCTATTTGGCCATCACAACTCAAGGTACAATGGAGCAGCAACAGACTACACTATACAACTGGTTACCAATCACTGGTAAATATCTGCCAGTGTCCTGGGTAGTTTAGGTGGTTCTTTTTTAACGCACTCTCACATCGCACAAATCAATAATAACACTGAAAGCAAGGCTCCAAAAGAAAGATGCATCCTTTATCTGCACACTGATGTAAAGAAAATGACGAACTACGCCATATTTTTGAAAAAAAAAATTTTTTCAAAAGTTGGTGTAGCAACCATCAAAATTATTTTTTTCATGACGCACAAATACCAAATACTCCCGCTTGTTGTAAAATTTTTCTGGAAAACAAAACTGCATTATAACCCAATACTGCAGTACATCAGTGTCACGCTTCAACCCGTATTTAACTTAGAAAAGTTTCAATGTAAATTAATACTTGCAGCAGTTACCTTAACCTGCCCAGTATCAACCACAATTTTGCACACAAGCACACCCAGTAAATGAGTCCAGCAGGTTCGTACACTGCTCCCTGCAAAACTACCACCAGGCACTAACGTATACAAACTCATACGTATACTGTACTTTGTTACTGTTTTAACATCCACCACGATGGTGACGCAATTCGGTGAACTGATAATATTTCGCATTCTCTGCACGCATAACTGTGGAATGACGGGTTATATCTTATTAGTTTATTACTACCATTACCAATTTACCATTATACGTTTCACTTTTTACCGATTGGCACTTTGTCTTATAACTGCAGAACAGGTACTTATTACCTTTATTTGAGGTTCTTAGTTAAGGAATTTTTTGCCAAAATATTGTTTTCCTGGTTGTAGTTAAAGATTTGAAGCTGAAGTCTAAAACATCACCTGCCTCTAGAATAACGTTAAAATACAATACGTTCAAAAACAAATTGCTTGCAAGAATTCTACTTTTTTACCTGAATGTATTCATAATCATTCCGTCTTTCTACTATGTTGCGTTACATTGTTTGCATTTCCCGGGTTTGTAAAGAATTGCAGATAATAATTATCATGTTCTTGCCAGTTGCCATTACATCCCCGTTTTATCTCATACATGCGCATACTATGACTTTTGCTACTTTCTGTTCATTGCAATGTTTGATTCCAATCGCAGGTCGAACGTTTAATAATTAGACTGTCAATTTGTAGAACTGCCTTTTAGGACTATCATCTGTAATCGTGCAATGAACATATCGCCATGTTTCTGGGTTAGGAAATATCCTGCCATCTCTTGCTGATCAAACATTTAATGTAAGATGCCTAATGCCACATGAATAATGCTTATGGAATTTATGCTGCTTTTAGTTTCAGAAATTTTCTTTATCAGTTTTTAAACACTAACCTATTTACTGGAAATACTCATCTTGCAGTGGATTAACATTTCAATGCCTTGCATCGTTAAATATATCTGTCTTGTTAATTAAATTTTGAAAATGTAGTCTATATATATTTTGTTAATAAAATGGACACTATGAATTGTAACAATTTGTTAAATTTTGTTTTGCAGAAAAGTTAGCATCAAAAATACGATTAAAAGCAGTTCATGGCATTACAGTAAAGGCTAATAATTTTATTTCTTTTTATATAAAATTTAATTTAGTATTAAAAAATCATAACATAATACAATGTAAATAAAATATCTACTATTATACGAATTTCAAGCGGTGATTTGTCATTGTGCTGCCCATTTCAACTTCATCACATTAAATTAACTTTCATTGCATTATTTCTATAATTTTGTTAGTTTAATATAAATGTCTAAAATATTTTCAAGAGTAATCACATTTCTTGCAAAGGGTTGTCAACCTTACTAAAATACAAATTACACAGTTAACAGAACTCAATAATTATAATACAACTTAGAAACTTGTAATAAAAGAGACATAAACATTGACTATAATGTTAGTTTAGAGACCTCATGTAATTGGCATAGACCAAAAAGCATAACTAATAACTGCTTAACTAATTCATCAATTGATTACCTAACTAAATTTTAATGCTGACTGCTTAATTCATTGTCTGACTGACCAAACTGGTCAAAGTAAGTGACAGGCTTAATTGAATGACAATTGCTCACAGACTGCGCATCTTGACTACTCCTGGTTGACTGAATACCATATTCACAGATGGAAGGTTCATTGACAGAGTGATGAATCAACTGATTAATTTGTTGCCTGATTGACAGACTAAATGACAGTATATACCATCTGACTAACTAACATTAACAATAAAATATTGATTTCCCAAGAAATTAATAACAAGGAAGCTGCTGTGTTAATAATTAACTGACTTAATGGATGACTAGATGTAGAAGACAATTAGATGGATGGTCACCAACTTGCCCAAAATTGACTACATGTCTGACTGATTAGTTCAATGACAGACTATAGACGGCTTAACTAACAGACTGATTAACATTTTAGTGTACACCTTAGTGCCAGCGCCAGAAACATACAGCCATTTTTATGAATGTGTAGACTGTAACTATATTCAACAACTGCCAGTAATTCTCAGACAGGCCTACAATTCAAAATCTGCATTGCCCGGGACCATACAAAGCAAGAGAACTTGTATGCAAAATAAACACGCCAATCTAGAAAGCAGGCATGTTGTTAACAAATAACAACTTGCTAAAACAAATAGCAAACTACGCCTTCCCGAGTCCGCACTTATAAAACGCGAGAATCAGTAGTAGCATACATAATCAATCGATTACGATACACGTATGACAAATAAAACTTCGCGCTGTGCCAAAGAGAACCTTACAGTCATGCATTATTAACACACAAAGTACCAGAAAGGCGTTTCAAGTGGAATTCCACCCACGACCACAAAACCATAATGTAAGTGTTTATGAATAGAAGTGAGCACTAAACATTCAAGCAGTTCACATTCCTCTGAGCATGCCCTGAAAATTTATCTAGTTTGAAGACATTCACAACGAAGTTTTTACTTTCTGCAGTTTTTATCTAAGATTGGCTGATTTAATGACCAATTTAGTAAAGAGAAATATTGACAAACCTGTCACATTGAGCATTTAGCTCTTCTCAGTTCTCAAATGCAGAGCTGATCAGATGCACTAAGTTATAGAATACATTTTGTAAATGTTAATAGTGGCTATAGTAAAAGTGAAGCTTAAAGGACAAGAAAAGGGGCACCTGAAGTAGGTTTCAGAAAAATCGCCTTAAAAAATTATACTACTTTACATCAATTTTATGCACATCGTATTCGTGTTGAAAGGAATTTTCGTTTGTTTTCATTTTAAATCTCCTGCAATACTGTTCCGACGGCGCCATTACATGACGTCGCTAAAACACGTAAATCGGGGGAAGAAAAGGCAATGTTAAATTACGACCTAAAAAACTTTTCGTGCGAACTATATTACTTAGCATTTCATTTACCTGCTGGAAAAGCTTATATAACTAGACTAATAATTTAAAATGTTTGTGCCAGTTGGTAAAATGTCGCTGACGCACCAGAGTGTGCCACTCACTAACCAAAAACGTATTTTTAATCTTATTGACAAGATACATTAATTTTAAATTTTATTTAGTTAGCAACATGTATGCTACGAATGTTCTGATTATTTTTTCAAATTTTACTCAATGTTATAAAAACTTGTTTCAAACGACTACCACTAAAATGGCTGCACCTAACGGTCATCGTGGGAGTTTAAATTTACACGTTATACAACATGACGGCCGATGCAAGCCATGCATACGAAAAGGTAGTATGTAAGTAGTATAAAATTTCGAGACGAATTTTTTAAGCTTTATGTAAGTGGAGGGTTTTCTTGTGCTTTACATAAAAAATGTACTGAGCAAAGTTATCAAACTTAGTATATGAATATCTAAGCTCAGTAACATTTTAACATTGTCAACAAGAACACACCAACACAGTTCCTTATCAATCTTGCAAAAAATCCCAACTTTGTTGATTCTGTTCATCTACTATTTCACTGTCTATACGAAAAGTGCTAATCAATTGCGTTACGTGATTTTTTACCACTTCGTTGTCTTTTAACAACTTAATAGTTTGTTTGGAAGAAGTGGTAAAGAATTCATTCGATGTGATACTATTTGTGTTGCTTTGGCAAGACACAGCTGTCTCATTGTTTATTGTGCCAGTTGCACTGCTCACCGTCGACACAGTGGACGCACTAGCAACGCTACTTTCATGGGCTTTCTGTACAAGTGTTGCTGCGTCAGGCTCTGCTGCCACTCTTTCTTCACTTTTCTTAGCAGCCTGACATTTGTCCCAGAACAAGCCCCAGATGTCTTGCTGTCTTTCTCTCTGGTACTCGTCTATTTTAACCATCACTTTCTCAATTCCAGTAGCTGCCGCCTCGAGCTTAGACTTGTTGTTGATCATGGCGTTTCTACAGGCGACCATATTTATCAATTGCTGATGAATCTTTGAGGAGCCTTCCTGCCAGTTATTTATGCAACATGTCAAGGAACGCACAATATCATTGCTTGGCACCATGCGAGTGCCACGCTCTTCTTTTGGAATGTTGCGTAGAGCATGAAACAAGGTGGATGCACTGTCCTTGCATCCTTTTGCGCAATCGATGATAACTTGGTGTTCAGCAACAACATGTTGAAAACTTTTGCACTCTTTTCTTAGCCTGTCTACATCATTACGAACCTGCTTTAGGCTGTTCGTTTGTTCTTCTAATTGGTTCAACTCGATGCGCCTACATTCCCATTTCTCAGAAAGACCAGCTAATACGCTATCACCGTGTTCTCGCGCTTGGGATACGTCTACGGCGGCGATGCTCAGAAAAAAGTCTAACTTTGCTTTGAGCATGCGCTGCCTGTCCAAAACGTCATTAAACAGCTGAAAGAAACTTGCACTAAACGCAGTAATGCCTTGTGTGACGGCATTCTCTCCCTTGACTAGTGACGCCAGATTTTCAAATTTTTCTTCACAAAATATGATACTATTAGCCCAGTAGCGTTTCGCTTCACTGTACTTAATTATGGACCTTGCATTGTTCATCAGCCGCTTGACAGTATCTGGAATGTGCACACTGGAAGGCAAGCGATAATCTACAATGTTTGATGATATTAAGTACAGAATTTGTTCGTTGTCAAGTGTACTACAAACAGGTGAAACCAGCTGATTTTCGGCAAGTACATTTCCTGTCATATCAATTAGCACCTGCTTACTACACTCAATTCCACAATCTTGCGCAAGAAAGTTGCACACGTGGGACAGAGTCATGTCACCTTCCACAAAATATTCGTGTACTTTATTAGTAGTCAAGTTGTGAACGCGCACTATGTTTTGCGCAATAATGTTATCTAACGCCTGATAACATGTTGGCCGATGAGTTGTGCCAATGCTGGAACAACCTCGTCGCGCAGGATTCAGATCAAGCATTAGCTGAAACCACATCTCAAACATCTCAATTAATTTTTTAGGCAGGTGATTTAGAAAAACAATCTTTTCAGCCATTACAATCTCCCCATTTTGGCTTTTATACGCGCAAATATGCTTTTGAGTCTTTTTGGTTATCTCTGAATGCCACTGAACCAATGGAAGAGCTGGCAAAAATGGTCGCTGGCCAGTGATGACTTCAAAAATTGTCAGACCAAGACTCCAGTAGTCAACACTGTTAGTGTAGGGTTTCTGGCCTGTTAAAAAATAGAAATTAGCAGCTTAATTACAGATAATACTAACAGCCTCGAGTTCTCTAATTACAAGAGAGAAGCAATTAATCTGTCAAGTGCAAATGGTACAAACTTGTCAATTTTATACATGACATCAGGTTATAAATCAATTCATTCATGCAGAGGGATATCGACATAGCAAAATCGTCCACAAGTCGGCAGATAAGCTTTTCAAGATATTCGAATACCCTGAATCTCCATTTCATGAGGATCATTTTGTTACCAAGCTCATTGCTCTACGTTATTTCTAAGCTGAAATAATTCACTTTGAAGTTGAGGTGCAGGGTATGCACTGAAAAACATGACCTTGAGAAAATCGCTGTTAAAATTAGCCATTGTTTTTGTCATATTTCTACAAAACACTTAGCAACTGCACAAATGTTGGTTGGTACGGACTTTGCAAGAGCACATTGAAGTTACGTTTGAATCCAGTAGATGGCTGTTCCTGACGAAGATCTGGGCTTGGCAGGAGAAAAAACCCAAAGCAAAATGACTGCTTCCATGAGCTATAATCAGAGGTTAAAAATATGAGTTTTTTACAATTGGCGTACTGGTTTCTAGCCAGAAAAGTGGGTAAAGGTTAAAAAAATTAGATTTTTGTTATTTTTTTGAATATTTCCTGAGTAGGCAATTTGGTGCTAGAATATATTTTTAGCATTTGTTTTTATAAAAAACAAAAAATTGACATTTGACCAAATTTGTGGTGCATTCTACTTTGAAGCAGCATCATAGCACGGTTTTAACTATGCCAAATTGTGGACGGTTTTGGTTTGCTAGCACACATATATGATCATTTGTATAACATTTGGCTACTAGCTATTACAGGCTAGCTAAGCATGGCTGCCAGTCAGACGTGCAAATCAACAATTGTTTGAGTGGATTACCTTAACAAACAAGATTTTTACACAATTCTGCAAGCTGGAATCCAGCAGTCAATGGCAGTGCACTAAATCTCTCAATAAAGATTATCATGGCAAAACTGGATATGAATAATCCTCTCTCAACAGGAAAATACATACACACAACTGATCCTCCCAAACCATACCATATCTATCACACACTCTCTAATTTACGACATTTTACAAAAATCTAAACAATCACAACTTCGTAGAGAAACAAACAAATAACAACATGCAAACAAGTTTTTGGTGTGGATAATAAGTTTTTATACCTGCTAATAGTTCAGGGGCAAGATAATGCAATGTTCCCACAAATGAATTACATAAGCTGCCACCGTCAAGCCTTTTTGCATATCCAAGATCAATCAGCTTGTATGTAATGTTATCACTTTCTGTCGACTAAAAAAATGAAACTTATCACTAAAAATATTAAAAGTTCACAAATTACTTGTTATTTGTATTGGCAACATGACAACGACAAACCTGATATAAAAGCCTGTTGAATAATTTGTTAATCAGAGTAAAAATTTCAATGTAATTTAAGATTTACTATTCTGCTCTAAAGATATTACAGATTATTAAGAAAATATCAAAAAAATGTTGTGCATTCGGACGTCTATAGGAGTAAGTAAGCAAAAAAAAATTTTTTTAGGAGCAACGAACAGCAGCATAACTGAATCTTCGCTACTTTCTACAGTCGGGCTACAGATGTAGAACTTTAAAGCTTAATCATTGTCAACCTTTTTTATCAAACGATTTTAGGATTCTGGAAAACCCGTATAAATGCACATCTCATTTGCATATCTTGCCTGGACCAATTACCTTGTTTTTACTCATCCTGAAGCTTATTGAAGCCACAATTTCCCTTGGCAATTTTCGATTTTTCAATTACAAAAACACAAAGAAAGTCCTCCCAATGGATTATAAAGCAGAGGGATTCAGAAGCCAAATATGCTGCTGGGAAGACTTGAATCATTTTGTTTTCTGCCATAGTTTCAAGCAGTTGTAGATGACAATAATCACAGTTATCAAATGCCACCCAAGCGTATTAATATGATCACACATTTTAAACTTCAGTACATTTGAAATATATCAACTGGGGTCGAGCCTAAAGCTGCCATAAAGCAGCATTTTTGTGTTAGCTGTTAGCACATGACAGCCCTTATAGTTGTGTATGGTGGCATCTCATTTGATCTAGAATTCTATACTGTTTACAGTAGCAGAGAATATTCAGTTCCAGTTTAAAGTTCTTCCTCTGATTCAAATTTCTCCTCTAGACAAGTTTTGATAACTTAGAACAAATGTAGTTTATTTGACTTTTTAACATTCTAAACTTGAAGTCCGTCTTACATGTGAAGAGCAACTTAGATGTCTAAAATAAATTTCTCATAACCTTTTTGGACTCCATCAGTTGAGAAACTCAGCAAGAGTGACTCCTAGGTGATACCGCATTAAGTTTATTTCATTATGGTCACCATTGTTCTGCATCTGTCTAGCGTTCGCTCCCACTAGGGGAGAACATGTATCAGTTGTAAAACTGTCTGTTGCAAAACTAGCATATGTTACATCTTCAATAAATTATGTTTAACCATTTCAGTCCCAAATTATTTTTTTAATAAGAAAAAATTTTTTGCTTGGTACTTTTGTTCAGTGTGTCCATCTTGTTTACACATAAAAATTATTTTTTCTACCTGTGCCCGCGTGCTAAATATGGCCTGTATACCATTTTGCTTCATTTTGCAATTGCTGATAATTTGTTTAAAGTATTTAAGACATTTAGTATGCATGCTATGCTGATCTGTACAAAGTCGTCTCTAAAGTACTGTACCTTGCACAGTTTTTTTATGCTATTTAGATTTTCTAGTTTGCCATTTTATCACCATTTTTAGTTTATTGTTATTGACATAAATCAAAATAACTATTAACAGATCAAATAACTGTCAGTTTTAAAATTTTATTAATTTTAAAGAAAGAAAATATTGTCGTATCCCACGGGATACAACGGGTATGAAAGGGTAAAACCAAGTTTATTTCGTTCAGGCATCATTCATGTGCAGAATTATCATCACTTGCTTTAGCAATTATTGAACCCAGTACCTGTAGTACAATGTTTTCTGGCTTCAAGTCTCTATGCACAATTCTTTTTTGATGAAGATACTCCACAGCAGCAGATGTGTGTGCAGCAATTCTCAGCACTTGACGTCGTCTCAGTCCATAGCAATTCTCTGGCTGATTTAAAACTTTTCTGAGGTCGCCACCTGAAATTATAATTAGAAAAATGATAAAACTTTGAAAATACATGTTAAATTTTACCAGAAAAGAAACAAAGCAATAGAAAAAAAAATTACGAAAAGAAAATTTCTTGTTGACAAACCACTGTAGCATTAAGACTTTTCATTTTCAGTTAGCTCTGTGTGTTCCTTGTTGTTATTGTTTAAAGGAAAACTCAATCTTAAACTGTCGGCCAAAACAATCTACTCTTGACAATATTGAAAGGAAACACTATTTTTTAAGAATGATTTGTGCGAAAGAATCATCACTACACAAACGCAATTTTGCGTTCGCGACACTTCTTGTTTGTTACATGCATTTTATGATTTACTAATTAGATGGGCACTAGCACATGCAATTTGGAAACGCATTGCACAAAAAACAGGTTCTGTATCTCTCAGTTCAGATGTGTTCACATGTGACTTACTGCACACATTTGACATTTCATGCATGACCACAGCGGTAAATTTGAAAATTGAATTTTTATCTTAAAACTTGACGAGTTTTAGTACCATATGCTGAATCTTTTACAGTAGCACTGTGCTTCAATCTTCGCTTCACAAACACGTGCAACATGCTGATGGAATATTTTTGGTGTTGAAAATTATGTTTGTTTGTGATGTCATCAATAGTTGGGCTCGCACGCCATTAATCAAGTTTTTAATCTATTATTTAACTATCAGAAACACTTTTCCAGTATTACTGGTGTTACGTATGTATGTATGTATCTATGAAAAATCATCTTGTCCTTCTCTAAACAACAATAAAGCAAGTAAAAATAGAATGAAAACAATGTCACTTCGACTAGTTTTAGGAAAGTCATTTGTGAAAACTAAAAATTTGCAGCATTCTGCGGGCAAAAAAATAAAAATTTGTAGCATTCTGTGTGCAAAAAATAAAAATTTGTAGCATTCTGCGGGCAAGAAATAAAAATTTGTAGCATTCTGTGTGCAAAAAAAATAAAAATTTGCAGCATTCTGTGTGCAAAAAATAAAAATTTGTAGCATTCTGCGGGCAAGAAATAAAAATTTGTAGCATTCTGTGTGCAAAAAATAAAAATTTGTAGCATTCTGTGTGCAAAAAATAAAAATTTGTAGCATTCTGCGGGCAAGAAATAAAAATTTGTAGCATTGTGTGCAAAAAATAAAAATTTGCAGCATTCTGTGTGCAAAAAATAAAAATTTGCAGCATTTTGTGTGCAAAAAATAAAAATTTGTAGCATTCTGTGTGCAAAAAAAATAAAAATTTGCAGCATTCTGTGTGCAAAAAATAAAAATTTGTAGCATTCTGTGTGCAAAAAAATTAAAATTTGCAGATCATTGAATTGGATAATGTCATGGAATAGTTGCTAATAATCCTGTGCAATAATTATTTCATTTCTTAACTGCAGGCAAAAGATCTTGCAAATTTGGGAAACACACAACGCACAGAAAATTCTGTTTAAAAAAGCACAGCAGAATTAACAAACAAAATGCTAATCATAAGCAATTTTCACACTTATTTAATGTGCCATATCCAAGTTATGCTAAAGAAAAGAATACTGAGTGCTAACAGTACTCGCTTGGCTACGATAATTAAGCAGAACCAAACCTCGTCATAAAATGGATGGGTAACCAGTTGGATAACAGTTTCTGGGCAATTTTACCTGCCATACCTGGTTGGCTATTTCATTCATTGAACGTGAGTACACACAGGCATCTAAACACATCCATATGCTAAGACACTTAGGCTGGTTCAATGCCTCATATCATATTATCCTAAATAAAGCCCTTACAATTGACAGCTGCTGCATTCAGCAACTGTAAATTACAAGAAGGCAGCCGTACACCATAGAGTAACATAATCAATCTAAGCATGCTCGAGTGTTTCTTGAAACGCACAAATTGCTCCGAAGTGAGATACTACTAACCAAAGCAGAACTCCATAGCCATAGTAGGAAGTCTTGCAGTCATTGCCTGTAGCGGGTCAGGAAGTGCCACAGCTTTGACGATGTTGGGATGGTTAAGTCGATTCATTATGTGCACTTCAAGCGACCACCTCTTGTGAATCTTATCTGTCACATCTGCATCACACAGTCTGCACTGCTTCAACGCTAATTGCTAAAAAGTAAATAAAATGCTAAATGACACCAGATGTCAGAATCAGTTGGTGCATTTATGAAAAAACTCAAGTTCAAAACCTGTATTAAATATTCAGATTTCAGACTCAGATAAAATTATTTATCTCCTCTAATTGCAGATAAATAGATGTTAACATAGCGCAACCTATTATCTTTCTTCTTACTATTTCCACTAACACATCCTTCTATCCATCCTGTGTGATCTAACCTTTCTCCCAGTTCTTTTTTTCTTGTTCACTCATCCATTCTTTTTTTATCGGGTTCACATGACAGTGGGCTTATACAAGCCTTTGCTTCTCTAGCCCACTGCAGTACAATTATTCTCTTATGATAACGATAGTGTATGAAACATAAGAATTTAATACAGTAGATGTAATAATTTTGATGTCACTGTGTGCTTAATGTCATTATATTGTACTGAATGTGATAATAATAATAAAACAATAAAAAATAAATAAATAATTACACACAATAACACGATGTGCAATAAACAAAATGAGTTGTTACTAGTTTAGAGAAAGGGTCGAAGAAATAATGAATATGTATGTATTAGATCAAGACAGATTATTTATAGATCATGTTTAAAATATGCATTTCTAAACAATTAGGCTTTACATCTTATTGTTTAAAAATACATGAAATCTGTTTTATGGTAAATAACACATTTTGCACATTTCACTAATGAATAGATATATGTATTATATGCAACTGCAATAGTAACCTGCAGAAAAATGAAGGTATTCAAGTGGAAGTAAAAGCAAACACTTTAATTGTTAAATTGTTTAGCCTCTTATGGTAACGGAAGGCAATTCAAGACACGGTATATGTAGGCTGGCAGTTATGTTCCTGCTGGAGCTGTGCTGTCACATAACAAAACTGTTAAAAATATCGCCAAGTAAACACAGCACAACTATATTTCATCACCAATCCAATTTACAAATACCCAAAAGTAGAAATTAACTGGAATAGTTTGCCTTAGCTGCAGGAGTTTATAATGATTTGCCGTTTGTTGTCAAATTTCTTAAATCAGAAAAGAGCCGTCTTTCGGTTTGGCTTTACGTACTATGAACTCACGTGAAGTAACATATTTCAATTATTTAATAACTTTAGTATCGTTCAAACCAAACAGTTTTCAGTGGTCTTGGTGAAACTTTGATAGATATGTAATGTAGCACTTATGAATAGAGCCCAGAGCCGTGCCGTTTCATCTGAGCTACAGCCGGTTTATTTCTACAGTCGACCTAGTTGATAAGAAACCCAACTTTAGTCGCGCTAGCCGTATATATTAAATTCTTCATTTGTCATTAAAATGGTTCACTCATTATAATAAAATTGAGTAATCCTCAGTGTAATGTTAAAATAACAACACAGTTCAAGACAAATGCATCCACTGCATACTAAAAAAAAACTAAAGTGCAAAACTAAGGCCTAATTATATGCAATAAATGAACATATTTACGAATATGTAAACATAGTTACAAAAGCTGTGAAGTTTTTCGCTCTTGCGGTAATCACATGACACTGCAAATCATTGGCTGAAATATGGCAAATGCATCGTGGATTCGAGGTCATATTGTATATGTGTTGGCAGAGATACTAAACTTCAGAAATTTTTGAACGAGAAAGCTGGTCAATTCAAAATTAAATACACAAATAGGCAGCAAAAGTCACACGTATGGAATCATTTTGACGTTTGGAATTGATTCATTGATAATCAAGACACGCCTCGCCAAGAGTTGAATTTAAATTATATTTGCAATAAATCCATTCTTTTTTTACATTAATTAAAAATTGATCTCTAATGCATTATTTGAATTTGAACACCAGCTTTTTCATGTGTATAAGCAACACGAATTATTTAAAAAAATTGTCTCCAAATTAACAGCTAACTAACCACTTATCATTTGTTTAGTTAACAAAAATTCGCAGCTTTAGCTGACTTAGTTGATTTATTCTTTAAGCCAACTCAGTTGAAAAGTCAGTCAACTCTCAGCCAAGCTAGTTGATTTACTGTGTGAGTCAGCTGATGTAGGAGTAACTGACTCAACCTCAGCCGAGCTAGCTGATTTATTGTATGAGTCAGCCGATGTAGTAGCAATTGACTCAGCTTCAGCCGAGCTAGTTGATTTACTGTGTGAGTCAGCCGATGTAGTAGCAATTGACTCAGCTTCAGCCGAGCTAGCTGATTTACTGTGCGAGTCAGCTGATGTAGTAGCAATTGACTCAGCTTCAGCCGAGCTAGTTGATTTACTGTGTGAGTCAGCTGATGTAGTAGCAATTGACTCTGCTTCAGCCGAGCTAGTTGATTTACTGTGTGAGTCAGCTGATGTAGTAGCAATTGACTCAGCTTCAGCCGAGCTAGCTGATTTACTGTGCGAGTCAGCTGATGTAGTAGCAATTGACTCAGCTTCAGCCGAGCTAGCTGATTTACTGTGCGAGTCAGCTGATGTAGTAGCAATTGACTCCGCTTCAGCCGAGCTAGTTGATTTACTGTGTGAGTCAGCTGATGTAGTAGCAATTCACTCAGCTTCTCTATTCATGAATAATTAATTTACAATGTACTTAAACTGCTAAAGACTACATGATCTGATAACATTTTCCCTACCTCATTAGTCTCTTTGTTGGTCCATAAAGTAACACACCCGAATCCTCCACTCCCAAGTGTCCGGGTTCTTTCCCATGGTCCATACCGACTTTCCTCAAAATGATCCATATCAGCCTATTACCAGAAAGTATCTTCTTGTTTTACATCCTAAAGTTAGAAATCAAAGCTAATCATCAGATATATTGTAAACTGAATTTATCACATGCCTAGCATTACAGGACAAAATTAATATAAAAGTTTATGGCATCGGGGCTGCAAACAAATGAAAAGTTATAATGATGGTGTAAAAGCTACATCATTAAAAATGTCCACAGTTTTGCATAAGTGACATTAGCCAAAGATTGGTTTTGCTAATTCCGCATTGACGCCTCTTTGAATTGCTATTCATAAGGAGGTCCCTCTGACCTAACTGGTACATGTATTCAAAAGATGATTTCCCATGTTGCAGTTGAATATCCACTATGTATTAATTTACCAAAAAGACCATAGCAAATAAAATCCCACAAACTTTAACAAAGATGCAGCAAAAAAGTTTATGAAGCTAAAACACAAGCAGCAAAGATGTGAAATGCTGGCATACCTAAACATTTAATATACTAAAAGCAGTTAAACAAAAAAAACGCATAAATACCATACAAAACCTAGAAGAATTGAAAAAGTGGCAGACAAATTGACACACTTCGCTCCCTGTAAGAGATGAACTGCTACCCACAATCAGATTCCTTTATGTAAATGATAAACATTAAAAACACTATGCATGCTTAGCTCTTAGTAAACTAGCTGCCGTAAACTTTTTAAAAGTAAGAAGACTAAAATATCATGTACCAGGTTTTTTCTTTCCATAGTAATTTCTGACATTACTTTTAAGACCTTGAACACATTGCTGACTAACTAAGTTATTCTCGGAAATGGTGTTGACAAGCCACTGATATCTCAGTGTTTTTTCCAGATTACAGCTGCATTTACCCATCTTGAGAGTAGTTTTTTTTATTTTATAGAGGATATATGATAATGATGATGAATGCAAGTGAACATTATAATGCATCACGACAGAGATTCATATTCATAACACTCATGCTTAAGAGATCCTAATTCAGCCTACTTGTTTTCTTTTGCAGATGAGCAAAGCAAATTTTCTCCACCGTACTAATTAGACTCCTTGAGGAGAGATCATCAAACGACCATCTTATTGCTAGGTCACCTCGCACGGCAAGCAAACTCTCCAGAATCTTTCAAAACTAAACAGATGTAAAGAATACTAAAGATATGATAAACAGAATGATACAATATTTTTAATTTCATATAGATATCAGCAGCTTTCGCAAATCAGCAATAGTTTGAAAAATGAGCTACCATGTTACGTTATTGGTTGTTTTAGAACTTAACCTAATCTTACCATAGCCTAGGCCTAATCTTAAAGAAACTTTGAGTCTGATTTTTCACTGAAGGACAGTAAACAGAGCTGAATAATAAATCATTAATTTACAGTCTAACTAACTAATTAATCAGGAACCAAACTAATCTGCCACAAAAAATATCAAGTTAATTTTCATTAATATTTTCTTTACACCCATTCACTTACCACCACCTTTAAAAGTGCAATTATGCAGACACACGTCACACTTCATGGCCAGAAACTGTTTTTCACCCTCGCCTCAAGATGTCGCAAGTAGTTAGTCACGTGATAGATATACAAAGTCACGTGTGCTATCACGTGACTGTAACAAAAAATCACCTTTTACGATTGGACAAGGATTTGTAAACCATCCGGGTATTTAACGCTTTTTAGTGAACGTCTAAAATGGCGGCACCCATTGTGAAGTGGAAGCGTCTTACCAGTACGTCTGGACCTTGTCCAAGGCCTCGCCATGGTCATCGAGCTGTTGCAATAAAGGATTTGATGGTAGTTTTTGGCGGTGGCAATGAAGGAATTGTAGATGAGCTGCATGTTTACAATACAAGTGAGTGTATATTGTGTTTTCACTTTATTAAATTTTCAATATGGCGATATTTGCGGTTGCCTGCTTGTAACATAAATTTTGAAAAACTGCTTCGTTTGAGAGCCAAAATAGTGATTCGCAATAATTTGTAATGCAATTGTATTATGCTCTGTCAACAACACTGGCGTTAGAGAAGTGATTATTTTAATCGAAATCCGTTTAGCTTCTTTTTCCAACATGGCGGCCTTTATTATGTGCCTTCAAGTCGTATTATAGGTGCTGCCTCTCTTTTACTAGCTGCTGTGTTTTCATTATGTTGCTGGTAACGCAACCATAAAAGCGTGAACTGACGATATATTGTTAAAAAATATTTTTAAATTAAGTTTGCATTTTTTAATTAAGCTCTCTTCTGTATTTTTGGAGAAAATTTAAGAATGGCAGCCATAGTTGAGTGAACTACATACGGGCATTTCGTACGGGAGGTACTCATTGTGGTAGGATCCTGGGGGTGAGTGGGTAGGTCGCAAAGTTGGCAATATCGCTTATGCAATTGCCTTCGCATGCAATGATGGGCTGAACATTTTTTTTATTTCAAACAGCGTGAAGTTTAGCTTTTGCAGTTTGCACAATGCTTGAAATGGCCTTCATTCGTTGAAGTAGTTTTTATTAACATTTCTGTCAGAGTTTTCACCAAAATTTTTATTCTGACGTCCTATCCAGATGTCTTCAACAGCATTGTACAATTTTTTCATTAAAAAACTTATTTTATAATTGGAAATTTTTGAAATTTCTGACTTAAGTTGTAAACTTTGTTTTCTTTTTTTGTCTCAGCCTTGAATATGAACTTCATGAAGGGAAGTTTAGTAGCAAATTAATTTGGCAAAAAGTCACAAAATGTAAGAGGAATTAGACAATGGCTGAGAAAAATTTAATCTGAGGCATGGTACTTTGGGAGCTTTATTGCCTTTTTAACTGTTATAATGTTTTTTGTATCAAGTGAAGTCATCTAATGTTAGCCTAAACTGTGTATGTAATGCAAATTTGCTGAACTTGTTGCATTTTTTAAAGGTAAATGACTTGCAAAAGTAGTATGGCTCTGCTGCTCAAGTTCTAAGTTTTATTCAAAATAGTCTGTCGCATTTTAGAGTTAATGTTACTCGTACAAACCACTTTCAAGTTCATCTCCTCCTTGTTTGAGTACGGCTAGTAGCTAAAGGAATTCTAGCTAATGTTTATGTTGATAAGTTCAACTCAGGGTGACATTTGACTTCAAGAAGCTATTCTAATGTCATAACCGGGTTTTGTAGTTATCCATAACTTTGCTGGTTTTGTATAGCACTTTAGCTATGATCAATTTTGTAATTTTTGTAATTTATTATCACTTCAGCATGTATTTTTACATTACAATTTGCATTATTATCTTTATAACTATTATGCCCTATAACTAGAAAATGAAATGTAGTTACAATAATTGTAACAGAACTACATTAGTATACTATAGCATGGTATAGTTAAGGAAAAATTCCTAATATGATTACAGAAATTTAACAGAAGTGTACTAACATAGTTACTAAACTACATAATAGTTAAAAAATTCACCAAGACTTTAAGTTTGCCGCAACCTGGTTAACTAGTTTTTGTTCCCTCCATTGGGAACCACAGTTTTTCAACTTCGTACATAGTCTTTTAAACTGTGCAGACTCAAGCAGGTATAACATTAAAAAACACCTTCAATGTAGCATTTTCATAGTAAATTTTATAAGTAACACAATTTCTTTCTTTTTATTAATTTTCACTCACCCATAATCCAAACATGGTTCAAACATTTTTAACATGGACCAGTACTGTAAAAGGGAATGCAAGATACTGGCACAGCTTCAAAAGAGAGCTTATTTCACACTACAAGACACAAACTACATCAGTTTTCAAACTGTGCAGATTGTAGCAAAACTAAACTATACATTAAAAAGCTCTAGCTGTGAATCTTATATGCAGGACCGGCTTTAGATAGTTTGACACAAAAGGACTTTTTGCACCTCCTCAACGATCAACCCTTTCTCCCACCCACTCCCAATATTGAATTTTTCGTGTATAATATTAAATAGTCCAATGGTACCTGTGTGTTAGGCTTAATGCATGTATAATAATGTACTGTTTAACTGTAGTTAATTACCTGTCTATGGCTGGTGTTGACTGATTTTGAAATTTAATTTATGAATGTTTGAATTTGATACAGGATTTATGACTCGTCAGCTTTTTTCCTTTAGTTTCCCATAAATTTCGTTCTGAAGACTTCGATTCGTCTCTAGATTTATCTGTAAGATAAGAGCTTTATCTAGATAAATGCTATTGTAAGAACTTTTTTGTTAACGAAATGGTCACTATATAAATGATTATATAGAAACTGTGGGTAAAAGCGGGGTAACGCGTCAGTAATATCCGTGTGAAGTGGTGTAATCCTAGGAGACCAGATAAAGCAAAAGGTTATTAAATGTTTTGCTATGTGCTTTCTGGTATCGATGTAACATGAAACATTCGACAGAAAAATAATGCAACGTAGTTGTTTAATTTAATTAGTGTTGTGCATTTAAACTATTACACATACACTATGCCACTACTTATACAAAACTTAAAAATAATAAAGAATTACTTCAGAATTTGGTGCCCTAATTTGCCCAGTGGTAGAGCCAGACTTGCATATATGCTCAAACTTGAATTCTTTGCTACCAGTATCTTGTTATTTATTGAAATTAATTCACCGACATTTTTTATCTTGCCATTTGATTTTAATAGCTATCGTTTTAATTTTTAGCAACCAATCAATGGTTTGTACCAGCTGTTCGTGGAGACATACCCCCGGGCTGCGCTGCATACGGATTCGTGTGCGATGGAACTCGTTTGCTTGTTTTCGGCGGCATGGTGGAATATGGAAAATATTCCAATGAACTGTATGAACTGCAGGTAGATACTTTGGATTTTAAAAAACTGCGAGACAAAGTGAGTTTCATTTAACATACATATTAAAAGGTCTTTTGTTTTAACATTTTGCTCTATGAAGGTATCATAATCAATTTACCCAACTGGTTCTTATTTGGTAGCTTACACAAATCAGCCGGATTTGTTATTGGTGATATTGTTATTTTTACCAGGCAAGCCGCTGGGAATGGAAACGCTTAAAGCCCAAGCCACCCAAAAATGGACCTGCTCCCTGTCCTCGTTTGGGACACAGTTTCACAGTTGTTGGAAGCAAGGTGTATCTATTCGGTGGATTGGCAAATGACAGCGAAGATCCTAAAAACAACATACCGAGGTAGGAATGTCATATATTTGAGTGTAATAGACACTTTGTAATGAACCTGTAGAACTGTAATAAACCTATATACCCAGGGTGCATAAGATTATGGATATGTATAAAATAGCTTATTTTATGGATTTTTGAAATTTTATTTTATGGATATCAGTAAAATAAGAAATAGACTATATCTGGAACGAGATGCCCAGGGGGAAATCAATTAAAAAGTAAAAACAGGAGTGCTTGAAACGTGTTTTTAAACACGCAGGACTTAGTTTCAGACCGAACTCCAGCTCATGCTTTGGTTGAAACTTCGCCATCTTGATAACAAAAAGACAATGAGAAAAAAAATGTAAAATAGCAAATCCGGAAATGCGCTTTTGTTGGTTTGTCTTCTTTCTCTTTCTCTCCTTCTAACGTTCGTTTTCAGTGTTGCAATGCTTACAACTCATTACTTTGTACAAAAAATCACAAAAAAATATTTTATTTTTTATTTTATGCATTTCTTATTTTATGGATTTTTCAAATTTTATTTTATGGCTTTTTGGTCTTATTTTCTGGATATCCATAATCTTATGCAGCCTGTATATACCTCATAATAGATGATAAGTGATGATACAGAAAAAAATCCGTAAGACGAAAATGATTTTTGTTTTATCTGAATTATAGTGAGTATTGATATGTTTCACTCTCTGACATTTTAAAGGCATTTGGTTTACAGTCATAAGTTATACAGAAGCTTGACTTCATGACTATTAATGGTAGAGTACAGTAGTACATTGATTTTAATTGTTTTGTGCAGTTACGATGTACAAGATATAATATAATGTTGCGTTTTAACTAAATTATTGTGGTATAGGAACAATTTTTACCTCTTTTTGCAAAAATTGCTCATAGCGTCACCAGAAAATGTCACCTTGCGTATATAATGTTTTTGAAGGTATTTGAATGACCTTTATACTTTGGAGCTGAAGCCCAACAGCAGTGCCCTCTGTTGGGATATTCCCGTGACATACGGTAGTCCGCCTCCGCCGCGGGAATCGCACAGCGCAGTTGCATCGGATGAAACCACTGCGAAAAATTCCAAACTTATTATCTATGGTGGAATGAGCGGATGTCGTTTAGGTGATTTATGGGTTCTTGATATAGGTAAGATATTGTTTTCTACAGTTAATTATATATAATTTTTTTATTTATGTAATGCACTTATCATCTCATCGTGTTTTATATGGCCATGGTCTTACATATTTTATTAGCTATGGCAATTGTTAAAATGCCCGATAATTAAAAATGCCAGAGACGAGCATCTTTCACGGACATTACTTTGTGTGTTTTGTTTTAATTGACAACGAAGCAAAACACAACTTCAAACTTCATGTTCATCATTGGGCTACAGCATGAAGCTGCCGGTCTGCATGAGCTGCCCTTTATGTTTCTTATCTATGTCTTTTTTTGCACAGTTCATTTCTGTTTGTCAAGGCAAGTTTGTGTTGATGCTTATCTGCAGCGATGAGAATTTTCCGCGGATACGCGGAATTCCGAGTTTTTGGAAGACCAGTAGTGCCATTTTTGTATATCGCGTAAATTCGTTGAGAAAATTTTTACGGACCCAAGTACATTATTTCACAAGCTGACCGCTAGTTGGCAGGCCGTCACTTTGTTTACATCACGTACATCAGTGTAAACATGTGAATATCTCTATGTATAAAAATATAGAATCAATTGTGCGGAGTTATTTGAGTTAATTGCAGACAGTTTTTACATACTTTTGCATAGGAACAGCCAGTACTTAGGCGTTTTTGGGACAATTAAGTATCATGTATCCTTGATAGTTGGGTATTTTAAATTATGCATGAAACAAGGTAACTGATATCTTAAGTCCACTTAGAGGCTCTCTATGGTCACAAAATTGCTATTTGTTGCTGGCTCCAAGGAGTTTCGCCGCCCCTTGAACCCCCATGGGGGCCTACGCGACCACCAAACCTCCGATTTGCAATTTGTCATTCTCATCCCTATATCTGATAGCGAAAAGCTTGAGAAGCGAAAAAGTTGTAAAATTAGGTTCCTTCTGAAAACACGTGTTTCTTTTCAGTGTCTGAATCTGATTTTATCCTGCATGCAAAAAGAAATTCAAGAAAGTTCAAAACATCAACATCTAAATCTAGAAAGTTATAACTAATTAATGATGATTGCTGCGTTCTGTTTCAAAACTTGGCCTATTATTAAAGGAAAACCGGTTGATTGTGTAAACACGAGTTCAGAATAAAGAATGCTCTAAAATATTGAAAACTTCAATAGCTTATTTTAAATTAAAGCTTAGATTAAATAATAATTACCTCGGATACTCAAATTTCTTAAACTTTCAAAGCTACGCACGGCTCAGTGAATCTACTAACATTGGCAGTGGCGCCTTTTTGCCAACAAATACAAGGTGGTACCGTGATAAGCATGATCATGAACTGCAGTGTTAGTTTCTGACGTCATATGATGTAAAGCCCATTCATGCGTTTAAGCAGTACTGTAACACCTATGCAAATGTGCTTGACGCGCAGGGGAAGATGCCTGCCACTGCACAAACTGTGGTTAGTTTCTGACGTAAGCAATAGCTGTGTTCGATTGCCATTAATTAACTTTTTTAAACTAATTATTCAAATACAAGAAACAATTGCTAACTTTTATAGGCAAAAAAAATGTATATTATGGACAGTAAATTAAAATGAAATTGAGTCTAAACAATCGTCCGGTCTTCGTTTAAACTTATTCTAGCCCTTGTGACAAGTTGAGTTTTACTTTTTAACAGATTCAATGACATGGAACAAACCAATCCTCAGTGGTGTCCCTCCGTTGCCTCGAAGTCTGCACTCGGCTGTCACAATTGGAAGAAGGTACGTTTGTTTTAAGACGTCTACGTGAAATTAGAAGGATAATTGAGGCACGCTTGTTCTCTAAGATTCAGCTGATAAGAAATCCTTTACCACTGCACCTCAAAGAGAATCACACCATGTGCAATAATGTGTATTCTTAGTCTCAGAACAAATGCATCACGTGTTTGACAAAACACTTGATTAGAGGCTATTCTTGGACTGGATTTTTCATTGGTTAAATCAAACGAACGGAAGTAATTATGAAAATAACGTTAACGCCTAGTAAAATTTCTTTGCACGGTTTGGTATTCAGTAAGCTGGGTCCAGTAAAAGCTGAGGTTAGCATTCAATACAGCAGATGTAACTCGATGTAAATGGTTATGGATAACTCGTTAACAGGGGCTTTCCTCTGGAATTACACACTGGACAGCAGTGTGTACACAACCTGTCTCAACTAGGTCAATAAGTAGAACCAAATGAGATTCCCCGTATGCGCCATTTACGGACCAAACTTGTTGTTGCGTAACTTTGGTCATGTAGTACAAGGCGTGATCGCCCAGCTGTGTATATCCCCAAGACAATGCACACTATATTTTCAGAATTTCTGACAATTTTGAAATAATTTTATAATGGTGTTTAGGATGTATGTGTTTGGTGGTTGGGTTCCACTAGTGATGGATGATGTGAAAGTTGCAACACACGAGAAAGAATGGAAGTGCACTAACACATTAGCTTGCCTGAACATTGGTAAGATATTGAGTCTATGGAATTGTATGGATCATTATAGGTCACCTACTGGTTTTTTTTTTACAAACATTTTTGATGATGGTGCTTTTTTTATTTTTTATGTAGCATTGATTATTGGAATTGTTGTTTTCTAACTTAATCTATTTACCAAGTATCCTAATTTTAGTTTTCTTGTATTAGTCTATTACTATTCTATGTCAGCACATTCAATTTCATTTAATAATACTTTAGTGCCTTTGTTTGTGAGTGGAACGGGCAAATTAGCTTATGGTTTTTACCAAGTTTGCTTTTTTTTTGCACGGGGTCAAAAGCTTATGTTTTTTTTTTAGTTTTCTGTGCTTTCCACTGTCCTGCATGTATATCATTAGGTTCAGTTTAAAAAATCAATTAACGATTAGAAATTTAACTTTTTATTTTCAAACGTTGTACAGTAGTACCTCTGTTGTCGACCATAATTCGTTCCTAAAAAGTGTTTGAAAACCGATTTCGTTGAGAACCGAATCATTTATTCCCATAAGAAATAGTGTAAAAGCAAGTAATCAGTTCTCAAGCACCAAATGAACTGTAAAGTATTACTAAAACGAAATATAATAATGCAAAAATGCTTATTCAAACAGTAGATATGATATAATTGATAAGAAAAACATAATAGAATTATTTTGAAAGAAAAACATAATTGTTCCTGCATGAAAAAGCGGAGAAAAATAAGCGTAGAAAGCACTTAGCGATGTTAGGCGATTCAAATGTTGTGCGTGAGTACTCTCAGGTGCGGTCGGTTACCCTCGGCTCGCCGCGCATGTATTCATCACGTGTTTGGCGATTGGTCGAGTATCGAAATTCTGGTCTGGAGATCAGAGACAATTTCAGCTCGAATTTTTTGGTCGAAAACCGATTTGTACGAGTACGGACACGTTCGACAACGGAGGTGTGACTAGTTTTGAATTTAATTAAACCAAGTCTGAAGGTTGAGCTTATTAACCACTGTATTACGAATACTGTTTGTGGCTAAACGAAGTTATTAATTGGAAATATTCTTTGCTTCAGACTTGATGCAGTGGGAGCCATTGGCTATTGAAGTATTTGAGGATGCTGTACCTCGAGCGAGAGCTGGTCATTGCGCAGTTGCAATTAACACTCGTTTGTATATTTGGAGTGGACGCGATGGATACAGAAAAGCTTGGAATAATCAAGTAAAGTTTTCTTTTTTGTCAAGTTTAGTCCTCCACGGAAGCTCTGAGCAAATACAGTGATACCTCGAGATACGAAATTAATTCGTTCTGGAGGGGCTAGTGTATCTTAGGATTTTCGTATTATGAGACAAGATTTACACCTTAAATGGCGTGATTCGTTCCAACTCCCCCTCCCCGAAAACAGTCATATAAAGTGTAAATATTTTACCCACCCGAAAAAAATATGTTTGTTAATGACAACATAATCATTTACATAAATATTAAAAAACAATGAGAAAATAATAAAATCAATGAAAAATAATAATAAATGTTATCACGAATAATTACACTTTACCTTTCGAGTCGGGTAAATGTGCAAGATAAGAGCACAACACCGCTGTCGGGCGGCACTTTCGATTTTCGTTTTCGTATCTTGAATATTTTTTCGTTAAATGGGACAGAAATTCCTTCGAAGGTTGATTCATATTCTGAATTTTTCGTATAATAGGGTTTTCGTAAGTCGAGGTTCCACTGTATTGTCAAAATATTTGAATAAATTTTAGTAGGTCATCTTTTGTTTTTGGAAACTGAGAAACTGATAATGTATTGTGTAGGTGTGCTGCAAAGATCTTTGGTTTTTAGAAACTGATAATGTATTGTGTAGGTGTGCTGCAAAGATCTTTGGTTTTTAGAAACTGATAATGTATTGTGTAGGTGTGCTGCAAAGATCTTTGGTTTTTGGAAACAGAGAAACCGCCAGCTCCAACAAGAGTACAACTTGTTCGTGCCAGCACCAACACGTTAGAAGTTTGTTGGGGCAATATCCCAACTGCTGAAGCGTATCTTTTGCAAGTAAGTATTACAGTTACATTGCTCTATTGGAAAAATTTAAACAGTTTTCCTAGGAAATTTTCTTGCAGATAGACAGAAATTTTCAGGAAAAATGTACGTACAGAAGAAAACAGAGCTTGCTGCTTGGTTGCTTTAAAAATCTATACAGGTTCTTAAGAAAATTCGTGTAGGTTTTTGTAAAAGTAAACTTTTCTGTAAAGTACACTACTTAATAAAAACAAATCAAATCTGAAAACTGCTTAAAAATTCATACTTTGTGTAAAGTGCTCTTAATTAAATAACAGTGTGATATTCTTGGTATGGGCTTAATATATAAGATTCGAGGCTACAGCCCGGATGAGGGCACCATTTGCGGCGATCTATACATCAAACGAAAGGTCTCGATCTAGTGTCATGCCATTGATGGTTTATTTTTTGATTCGGGCCCACCGGGAGGAACGGGGAGCGAAAAACCTCCAAAAATGGCCATTTTTCAGCCGTTTTTTGCAAAAGTTATACGGCTGAGATGTAGAGAACGGGAACGGGTCGAGGGTGGTACTGGGTATGGATAGATAGCCCGTTCAGCGGTGGGTGTAGTAGTTTTCAATAAAATGAATGTTCTTATTGTTATTGCCACCATATGTGTAATTCTAACTCTTTTTATGTTATGTTCACGGGTCCAATTTATGCTTTTGCATACTTAATTCTCATCTAGGAATGCTTTTCTTGCAAATCAGATAAGAAATGCATTTTGACTATGTGACTATGTTGTGTTTTTTTTGCAGTTGCAGAAATTTGAGATGCCTACAGCGCAAGCTATGACACCGGCCGGCACTCCGGTCCCCATTTCGACTCCAAAGACTTACGAACGCACTCCGGCTGTTGCTGCCACACCTACATCACCACAGTTGAAAACTCCTACGACTCCCATAGCCCGAATGCCGGTTGCAACGACGGTTGCAACACCGGTCGCAGCGACTACAGCTGCTGCTGCCACGGTGGCAACAATTGCAGCTGGTGAGTTGAAGCTTTTTGTTTGTTTTTTGTAAAATATTCAGTATAATTGACGCGTGATGATTTCATTTGACAAACAAATACTCTACATTGTAAGTACGTGTGGAAAAAGAGCAATTCACATTTGATTTTGTCTTACGTTACCATGCGATATGAATGTGCAAGGGAAAATTTACAGAATAGTGCTATTGGTCTACGGCCATATCATGTTGAAAACACTGGTTCTCGTCTGATCGCCGAAGTTAAGCAATGTAGAGCCTGGTTAGTACTTGGATGGGTGACCGTCTAGGAATACCAGGTGCTGTAGACTTGCGGGATGCCCACACTGTATCTCGACACTAGGCGGAGCAGCTGCACAAGCAGCCAACGGCTAGGGGCGGAGGAGGTCAAGTGACCCAACAGCCATGTGTAGAGGAATAAACCTTCTAAATCAGGAGTGGAGCCCCGAAGGCGGACCAGTGCAGCATGCTCACTGACTCCGGCAGGTCCTACAGCCAACCTGGTGCCAAACGTATCGCTCCGCTTTCCTTTGGACTACACCAGGAAGGAAGAGGGGGGTTCCTGTTGTCTGGGCAACTCAGGATCTCCATACACCTTTCCCAGGCGTATACCCTGGAGCAGCCACTCCCTCCAGTGGTTCAAGGATCGGACTGCTCAGCCACAGTCGACGCTGCAGCTCCATCAATGTGATCAATAACTGACTCTCTTGGCCCACACTCCATTGTCTTCCGAGACAGAAGGATGCCAACAAGTGATATTGACATTTGTAAACATTAAAGTGATTGTGTGCCATTTGTTGTGATAACTTGAATGCAGTAAAGAGTGTTAAGCATTTCAGTAGATTGTATCATTTTATACACTAGATTATATCGCATTTGTCAGCACATAAGTTTTGTTGTTTTGCTATTGATAGTCACAAGACCCTGAACAAAAGATGTGCACACTAATATTGTACCTTTGTTTTTCTAGGCACCACATTGTTACGGGCACCTCTCAGTACCCCTTCCGCAGTGAAGGTAGTTGGGAGTGCTGCCGCTATCGCTACGACGCCGCAAGTAGTGACTCCTGTACAAACACGAACAGTGACTCTTAGCACGGCAGCCGTAAGTTATTCAATTTTTAATTCTTACTACAGTCTACGTATCTACAGTTAACTTCACTAGTTCAGAAAAGTGCATTTCTTAATTGTAGTAATAATTGGGGGTGCCGATTGCTTTCCCAAAAGGAGAGTTATTAAAGACAAAAAAGATGTTTTTAATGTAAATTGCAAAAAAATCTGCCTAAAATTTCATCGCTCGGAGATATCTTCTGATTTTCATTTTCATTTTTTAAATCTGCCAGTGTAACTAGGCAGTCGCATGATGTGACAGGCACACTTCATACATCTTGAGTGCAATATTACGTAGTGCACTAATACTTGTCACCTAGCAGTCTGTACAATATTCTGCATAGTTTTATGAAGTAAAGCTATTGGTTTTCTGATAAATTTTTGCAAATAAGATTGTCAGTGAAGCACAAAAAATAAGTTTCTTTACATATCATGTGTTTTAAAACTTTTGAAATAATATCAATATTTGCCATTGTTTTTAAATGATCGTATGTGTCGCTTATGTCACACGGAATATGGTATATCTATCCAGTGTGTCTACTAAAGGGATGTTTACCATACATCAGCAATTCGTCATGCATTATTGCACATCCAGCTCCACATAACTTAACGCATGATGCAGGTCTGATAAACAGGTACATTGAAAACATCGTATATATTAATTCTACTGGTATATATATATATAAGATTCGAAGCTACAGCTCTGACGATAGCACCATTTGCGGCGATCTATACATCAAACGAAAGGTCTCGATTTAGTGTCGTGCCATTGGGGGTTTATTTTTCGAATCGGACCCAACTCGCGATTTTTTCGAAATTCTAACCAAACAGCATGCGGAAAAAACGTTCTGGTGGCGCCTGGTGGGACTCTCGGAAGGAGTTATATAGCTCTTTAGAAAGAGCAAGAACGGGGCTACATGATGATGTGGGCTATATGTTAGGACACGTCCACCAAAAGGAGTACTGACGAGTTAATTATATGTTCTATTTTCGGCAATTTTCTCTTGGAAAACTGCTGACGCAAAGCCATTGTTCTGACGTCGTCCATTATACTCTGCCTATAACTTTAATTCAGTAAAAGCTGCTGCTGCTGGCTTTGCGTTAGGTAAGCAAACAAACACTAGGTAAGACGTTCGTGTATTTTTTTGCGGGGCCTTTGCTAGTTATAAAATTATTTTTGCGCAACAATGCATAATACATTCCTAATGTCCGGAAAATGCTGCTTAGCATTTTGCTGTAACGAAATAGCACGTGTAAGATATGGGCCTATTTTATTGAAACATGCTAATTGCCAAAGTTTAGTGCCGCTGTTGATATTGTGTAAAAATCTAAAATCTGAGTATTTACTTTGGATAAGTAAAATTTTGGATAAATAGAACAAATGATCTGTAAAGAAACTTATTTTTAGTGTTTCACAGACAATCTTATTTGTAAAATTTATCAGAAAACCAATAGCTTTACTTTATAAAACTATGTAATTATATTATATTTATATTATATTATAAAATATTGTACAGACTGCTAGGTGACAAGTATTAGTGCACTACGTAATATTACAATCAAGATTACAGCAAAGTATTATAATTTTGTAACATAAGTTTTCTAAAACTGTCATTAAACCTCAATTTCTTGGCCTTTGGGCGATCTACGGTTATTTGCAATGTTGTTCGGGTATTTAATTGATCTTTTTTGTGACGCAAACGGAGTAGTCATAAGTCATTTATTTCACATTACACATTTACAATAGTTTCATATACAATATCTAGTGAAAGGGCCTACAATGAACATAATACAGTGGACTCTCGTTATAAGAATCACCTCGGGAGAAGGCAAAGTGATTCTTATAACGAGCATGACCCAGAATTGGTTTAAAAAATTTTTATGCACATAAAAATTATTTATTTCCCGTAATTACGCTAGAAACGACATGAAACAGCATAATGTTTTTCTGGCCTAAAAAGGACCTAAAAATTCCTAGGAAGCGCATCATAAGCGGCGATGATTTTCACCTTTTCACACTTCTGCTTTTCCGTTTGGATGCCATTTTTCAACTGACTGACACGCAAACAAACAAATATGAAATCTCTGTGGTGTCCGCCACACCCACTGCGCAGAACCATGTAAGCAGGGCGTGAGAGACAATGGAGTTGGCGCCAAAATTGATTCTACTATCGAAAGAAGGGTGATTCTTATACGAGCGGATTTTCACTAGGAAAATGCCGATTCAATTCGGGAAACGCGATTTTGATTCTTATATCGAGCTGATTCTTATACGTGTGATTCTTGTAACGAGAGTCCACTGTACAAATAAGAAATACTGCACAGGAAAAGCCTCACACACTGTTCACTTATATACGAAGGTAAATGTGTTGCGGGTAATCAAAAAGCAGGGCTTGTTAGATTGTCCCACACAATAATAGAAAAAAAGTAATGGAAATAATCTGAAAATTTAAAGTGAATCGTGTGATAAAAAACAAAAAAAAACATTAGTGCTTAAAATGGAATGATATAATGAATGAAGCTCATATATGGGATGATATAAAAGATAGAAAGACTATTATTTGTTACTATTATTTGTTAATAGTATGTAAAATTAAGATAACTGTAAAATTAAGATAAGTTTGTAGTTTGTGTTGATTAGTGAATTTGTATTCACAGGGATCGGCAAGCACATCTATGACAGGTATAGCCGCGCTGGCAGCAGCGGCAGCTCAGACACAGAAAATACCCGCTACTCAAATAGTCACCTCTCCCACCCAGGCTGTGAGAGTTGTCACCCCCCAGGGACAGATTGTCACTACGCAAGGACTGAAATTGCAACAAGGTAACCGGGAATTTTTTGCTGTTTGTAGATCATTAGGTATGATATTTAGTACCACTATTATCCAGATCCTGGAATTTTTGTCCAATATGTTTGTACATAGCAAGAGTAGTTACTGTATTGGTCTTTAGGATTCGGTAAAATATATACTATGAAGAGGTAGGGCTTGAATCTCTGTAGGTGTTTGGAGTTTAGAAACAAATTCTGGGCCATTGCTTACAAGAAAGTGATAAATTTGTGAGCATTGCAGAAGCATGTGTGGTATTCATAATAATTTTTATAAGAAATAACGTCTAATTAGCTCATAATGAAATGATATATACACAATAGTTGAATGGCACAATATCCAAAGCTAGACAGAATGCATATAAATACTATATGTAGAATCTAGATTTAGAAATCTATATGTAGAAATCTAGATTATTCTACTCTTAAATTGTACATCATTATCATAGGGGGAAGTAGTTCATAATGAAATGATATACAATATATATATATATACATACAATAGTAGAATAGTAGTAGAGGGCATAGCCCACAATCTAGCTGGGCCTGTGACATAATTTTGCTCCAAAGTAGTGCACAATTGATTATCGAGCTTATGAGCTATACAGTTATAAGTGCTTATGAATTATGTTCATGTGATTAAAAGATGGAAAAACTGTATTTTTGCATTGCTGTTGTCATTTTTTAAAATTTCCTTTCTTCTGGCTTCTTTCTCCTCTTTTTCCAGTCTTTCTTTCCTCCTTGCATGTCCTTGCAGAAAACCTTATTCTGAAATAATCAATGTCTTCCCTTTTGCTTCTTCCTCCCGCTCTTAAAATTGTATTTTTTTCTAATCTTGTTTTCTGACTTTTTATATCATTCGTTACTTTTTTGGCATCAGATTTTTCTGTTTCTTTTTCAAATTTTAGATAATCATCTTTCTACTTTCCTTGTTTTTTATACTATAAAACATGTCTGGTTACAGAATCAAAGTTCTTCTTTTAACTTAACAATTGAGCCTTACTACTTTTCATCTTTCTTTTTAATTTGAAGCCATTATTTAACCGTAATTTATTAACATCAATTTTTCGCTTGATATCTTCATATTCTAGCAACTCCAGCAGCCACTGGTCAACAAACTGTTAGGTTGACCACTCCTGCGACGACTATTCTGAAAACTGCGGCGGGCGTGGCCGGCACGCAACAACAACCAGCTCAGCAAAAGCAGATCATTACGGTGCAGAAGAGTGGGACTACCGGGCAGCCACAAATTGTCACGCTCGTCAAAACCCCTCAAGGCATGCAAGTACGTAGTGGAAGGAGTATAAAGCTTGAAACTTTTTCTTTACAAAATCAAACTGTCCCTTTTGGAGAAGTTCCAAGTGTCGCAGATGCGAGCATTTAATTTACAGTTTATTAATAATTTTGATTTGTAGTTTTATTAAACTTTAGTTTTTCATTACCACTAAGTCAGTGCTGACATATGTTTGTACACTTGGAAGTTTCCATTATATGTATGTACTTGCTACTGCCTATATGTTTGTATGGAACTGGGTTACTGGGCTTCTCTGTGAAGGTAGTAGTTTTTCACAGTTGGTAGCAAGATTAGAGGACAGGCAATAGGCTTAAACAGTTGTGTGGTTATAATAACGTTTTGACTCAGGTGCCATGATATATTGGTTGATGGATTTACTCTAACTTTTGTTTACTACTGTTGATTATGTTTACCATTTTCGTGTATATGTGGATTGACTATGAGACTATGATTTTGAGTAAAATACAGATTGCAAAGTTAAACAATGTTTTCATCCATTGATTTCATCTGTTTAACATGAACATCGCAACTTCAAAAACAGTCTGATAAACCTGCCAACGTCGGTTGTTGGCTCTCCCCAAAACACCCCAGCGACAACTTTAGCGTCACGACACCAAGTCTCAAAATTTATGAATGGGTTATAATTAACATCATTTTATTTGGAACATACTTTACATAAATATTTCACAAAAACCGTTATCAGTCAAGATTATTTAGACGATTAGCAATAAAACAACAACGATAGTAAAAAGGTTACCAAATATTTCTGATGATATATGTAAGCAGTGCAATTTCTTGCAACGTGTAACAATGTAATCTAGAACCTCCCTCTGCTGTGCTGAGTTTAAAACATTAAAACCATTACTTTCTAAGCATTCAGTGCAGTCTCTAGCTATATTAACAATTACCTTTGACTTTTGTTTAAATGATAAAATAAGAGAGTAATAAGAGATTCAAGAGAGTAAATGGTTATAATAGAGCAGGGTTTCTCAGCCGGGGGTTAATTAACCCCCAGGGGGTTAGTGGCACCAATTCTAGGGGTTAATGGGACTTTACACGCAGAAGAAAAAAAATCACCTATTTGTTAGATCAGGCCTGTTATTAGATTGCAGAGTGATGTATTAAGCGATATGACCGTGTGATGAACCTAAAGAAGTGTCACAGTGAGATCAAAGCATATTGTTACCCCCACCCATGCAATGCTATTGAATCTGACGCAAATGAGAAGCTTGTTGCTTTCAAGCAAAAGCTCGACCTCTGGAAACGTCGAGTGTCTCGCAACAACTTCGCAAACTTCCCTTGCCTTGACAGTGTTCTAACAGAGAATGAAGAGTATCCGGATCTAAGGAAAGTTATCACCCATCACCTTTGTAGTCTGTCAACCTCGTTTGATGGTTATTTCAATGTTGTAAATCTCCATGATGCCAAGGCATGGATTACAGACCCCTTCAGGTACAATCTGGATGATATGGACGATGATGACATGCTAAGAGACGATCTACTGGAATTGCGTGAAAGCAGCCACCTGAAAAATCTGTTCGCTACAGCATCCGTAGCTAAATTCTGGTGCAATTATGAAGTACGAAAAGCATACGCAGGTTTATCTTCATCAGCTGTTGCAGTGATTGTTCCTTTGATTACGACTTACAGGTGCGAATCCGAATTTTCCGCCATGGTATCATTAAAAACTAAAGACAGGAATCGATTAGATCTCCGACATGACTTACGCATCGCCCTATCGTCTACAACCCCCCGGATAGATCAAGCAGTGGCAGATAAACAACAACAAGTGGCACACTAACTGTCTAGCCATCCTTTCCCAAAACAATGTTCAATTTAAATGGCTAATCATTTACTGATCTTTGTTTTTCTTTTATGTCAGTTTCCTGTAATCATGTTCATATTCAGCATCAGGTGTATTGGTGCCTTACTTAATAAAGTTACGTTTCAAATTGAAATTTGCATTATTTCAGTCATTTTTCCTTCCATGGGTAGAGATGTGGGTTAATGGAGGCACTGAGTGGTCGACTTGGGGTTAACGCTCTAAAAAGGTTGAGAACCGTTGTAATAGAGTAAATCAAAGTAAAGCGTTATTATAGTTCTGCACAACAACTTGACAGGTTTAGATGAATATCAATAAAAAGCTAAAATGATTAAACTATTAAATCCTAATGATTCACTTTTTTAATCATTGATTGTCACCGATTGTTTGATTTATTGTTTTGTTAGTAACCGACTGACCAACCAATTGACTAATAAGTACGAGAAAATGACTTATGGTGTAATTTGAAAATTGTCAATTGTTAATTACTGAGAAGAATTAAGTGCTAAATTGTTTCCTGTGCATGTTTAATTAGCCTGTATTGTATCTTTGCAGTATCAGAAAGTTGTTCAACAACCGAGACCAGCTGCTAACGTGCAAACAGTGCAGATAGGGGTAAGTGCCGTAGTTGTGAATGGGATTAATAAGATGTGCTATAATTACCTGTTGTGTTTTGTTTCTCTCGGAAGGCTCGTAGAGAAAACCAGAAAACACGCCGTCAAATAAAACTGCTTTATTTTGGAGAGAATTCTATTACACAAAAATGAAGGAACTTTGAAATGAGTACAATAAACGAGAAAATCTGGAAAATGTTTATGTATAAAAGCGTAAGTATATAAATAAGTATAAGTCCGTGTTCTGTGATCCGTGCTGTGCCCTCCAGTGTTGGCAGCGTGCTTCGCCTTATATGGCGCACTGGAGAAACTTCTCTAAGAAATGTTCGAGACGCTTAGAAGACGCTAACGCAGTCATCAGCTGCGGAACATTCTACAGTGTTCTATGCAATTCTGCTTGATGCCAGCGATCTCCACAATATTACCTTACCTTTCGTAGAAACTTTTGTAAACCCTTTGTACACTTTAGGTGAGACTCTTGACACAATTTATATTATACTTGCAACTTTATGTTTTTCTGTTTGTAGCACAAAGGATAGGGTAGCGAATCATTCTTTTATGATCTGCAGTTGCTGTGTTTGCTGTTTGGTCAATTTCAGGAATCCTTTAAAAAGAGAATAAATATGTTCACATAGTAAATTATTCTTGATATATGTTTGCGCACCCATTTGTTGAAAAATTTGGAACCAAATTTCACCAAACAGCATGGTGTTTGCTAGAGTGGCACGTTTAGGTACAGAAAATGCTGATAATGAAAAAGAATGATAAACTAAATGATAAATTGCTTTGTTTTAATGACTAATTTAATTTTTAGGCGCAGCAGACGACATTACCTCCTGGAGCGAAGGTTGTTAATTTAGTGAGTATTATCACATATTATTAGTATTATTACATATTAGTATTATTACATATTATTAATATTATTACATATTATTATTATTACATATTTTTAATATTATTACACATTTTTAATATTATTACATATTACTAATATTATTACATATTATTAGTATTATTACATATTAATATTGTTACATATTTTTAATATTATTACTTATTATTAATATTACATAATCTACATATGAGTGTGTTTTGCATTTTTTTTTTGTATGAACATATTTTAAATGGTAAGTTTAGTCAGCACTTCACTGTTTGTTGTGCTGAAAATAAACCAGCAAAATTGCTTTTTCTATGCTTCTAACTGATATTAATTGCTGTCTAGGCTAAGGGAGGCACGATTCCGCAAGGAGCTACCATTGTGAAACTAGTTCAAACTAGTCAAGGTCAGCGAGTAATTGCCCAACAACCGGCAGTGACCACAGCCGTTGCTGCCGCCACGGGAACTACACCATCTAACATACTCGGCATTAGCTCAGTCCAACCACATCAGGTATCTTGTACTTGCTAAATAAAAATACATATAGCTTCTGGCTATAGTTTGTAACACAATAATAACAATATGGTTAAATCGCGTTTTAACTTTTCGAAGAAATTATTTACATTTGTGCCAGTATAGAGAAGGTTGATGATAGATGAACTGGAGATATTTTTACTACTCTGGATACTATATAAGATATTTATCTCTGGTGCTTATTTTGTCTAATTTTTTTTAGTATTAAGTGTTTGTGTATGAGAAATTTTTTGAAGCTTTGATGATGTTCAGTTTCTTGTTCATTACGTGTGCTTTTCTGTTTTTTAGATGTTTACTTTGCAATACTATTCTCGCTTTAACAATCTGTATTCAATAAAATGTTAAAGTGATTAGCAGTATCGTTTATATCAACTTCTCTAACTGTTACAGACAATTAGCTCATTACAAGGTAAAACTGGACAAACGATCATTAAGGCGATTCCGTCGTCCATGTTACAATCTTTGCAAAAAGGCGGGACTCTCACCACTGTTTCCGGAGCTGGTAAGTTACTTTTCTTTGAAGTTTTAACCTACTATATAGAAAAGCTAATCTAAATAATCGGTGTTAACATATAGTGTATACTTACTTATCATTTATATCGGTAGGTATGATATTTAATTACTGCTGTTACTTTCTTATGTTTTCAAATTATGTGTTTCAGCTTTTCGTATTTCAGCCATATAAAAGAATCCATTTTATCCCGTTATTTAGGAGGGCAGAAGCAGACCATTGTCATAGCAGCGCCCAAAAGCCAGCAGGCTGGTGGTCAAACAGCGACAAAATATGTCACCGTACCTAAAGTAGGGGGAGCCGGAGGAACTCAGTTAATCGTTGTTACGTCCGGCAGTCAGATTGGTCAAGGTAGGAATGTTGAACTAGTAATTTGGAACTGTTTTCAAATATGATTACTTGTGATTTAGAAAGTTTTAGATTCAAACGCTTACATTGGTTTTATTAGATATCACACAGGTGCTTGCTTTCCATCCATCCCCCTCAGCATAGACACGTTAGGACATTTACAGATAGAATAGAAGTACCTTTATGCATTGCATAATATGTTAGATAGATAAGGGATAGGTTTGTTTTACAGAAACTCAACAGCAATTTAGAATTAAAAACTTTTGTTTGAAATTGCTGAAATTACACTTTCAACACTTTGTGGTTGCCATATATGGTGGCCTCTTAGTTTAAGGCATCTGCCTTGTTAGCAGAAGGTTCAAATCCAGGCTGTATTCAAACGTTTTTGCAGTTCTGGTCTTTCAAATTTGATATCAAAGTTTAACTAGTTTTGGGTTTGCACTATCATTACATTTTGAGAATTTCTATAGATTTTTATCCGCAAGTTAAAATCATATTATACCTATTCAATAATTGTTTTACATACGGCCTGCAAGACTAAAAATGTGTACTCTCTTTTTTCGCTAATTTTTTGACATCCGATGTTGTGCAGTTTCTTATAAAGATTTTGCCTTAAGGGGAGATTGGGTATCACTTCTTACAAATATAATGCAGTTTTATCTCTCTGAGCCTGGTTTTTTTAATGATTTCTTGATTTTTATCCGTATTTGTAGTAAAACAGAGCACAATGACACTTGCCGGTCAGCAGACATTATCTACCAGCAGTGGTCAACAGATTATTGTGCTGTCGTCCACGCAGGCATCGGCATTGCGCGCAGTATCAGCATCAGCATCGTCTCCGATCATACTCAGCAGCGGCGTTGCCGGAACAAAACCCGTGGCCGTTACTCTTCCCACTGTCGTCTCTCCTGGCGTCAAGCAACCCATTCTGGCTACACGATCTACAGGTATTAAAAAACTACTTGTTCCAGTTTACGTGCTGGATTTTTTTCCCCGACAGGATGTTGAAGATTTATCAGTGGCAAAAACATGGAAGAATTTATCCATACGTTCAAATAAATCTAGCGATGAACTAGTAACGGTTCAAATTCGAATGCCATCATCTATAGTAATAATGAAACTTTTGTAATGGTGAGGATGTGAGTGTTAAAGGACAAGAAAAGGGGTACCTGAAGTAGGTTTCAGAAAAATCACCTTAAAAAATTATACTACTTTACAGCAATTTTATGCACATATCGTACTCGCGTTGAAAGCAATTTTCTGTTTTTTTAATTTAAATCTCCTGCAATACTGTTCCGACAGCCAGATTACATGACGCCACGTAAATCAGCGGAAGAAAAGGAAATGTTAAATTATGACCCAAAAAACTTTCTATGCAAATCTGTATTACTTAGCATTTCACTTACCTGCTGGAAAGACTTATGTAACTAGACTAATAATTTAAAATGTTTGCGTCAATTGGTAAAATATCGCTGACTCACCCTCCAGGGTGCGCCACTCACTAGCCAAAAACGCATTTTTAATCTTATTGACAAGATATAGTAATTTAAAATTTTACTGAATTAGCAACATGTATGCTACGAATGCTCTTATTATTTTTTCAAACTTTACTCAGTGTTATCAAAACTTGTTTCAAACGACCAACCATTAAAATGGCTGCACCTAATGGTCATCGCGGGAGTTTAAATTTACACGTTTTATACAGCATTACGGCCGATGCAAACACTGCATACGAAAAGCTAGTATGTAAGTGGTATAAAATTTTGAGACGAATTTTTTAAGCTTAATGTAAGTGGAGGGTTTTCTTGTGCTTTAATATTTGTCCTGTTCCTTTTCAGAAATTTTGAAAAACACACAAAATCGTTAAGTTGCATGATTTTATTTTATTTAAATTTTACCAATATCCATAGATTATGTATACGATAGCCACACTAATACAAATGCATTAATAATACTGGCACAGATAATTAGCTACATTAGTTAACAATTATAGTAACCTGAGAAGTTTTAGCTGGTCATGTAGTCACCTATTCGCGTATTGGAAAAAATGTAAAGTTGAACTAAATATTAGTTAATTTCGATTTTAGATTGATTTAGTTAACTGTATTTTTTTAAATTAGAATGCATTAATATTTGTGTGATTTGACACATATAAATAACACTTTCTTAAGTGTAAAAATTTTTCGTTAATTTATCAATATTTGATAGAACTTCAGTTAAGAACGCAGTTTTTATAAAACTATCAAATTGTACTTCATTACGACTGTATTTGTACAAGGTTGAAGTTGGCCTATTTCTTAACAAAAATTTTCTCTTACTATAATGACATTTGCCAGAATGGAGAACCTCCTGGATAGACTTAGATGTATAAGCTTTGTGTAATTTAGATCACACTCCTCTTTACTATATTAATCGCAATAGTTTGCTATGCTAAGTTCTTCTTTGCATTAGTTTATATTCCAGTATAAACAGTACATGTACATATTTTTGATTCTAGTATAAACAGTACATGTACATATTTTTTGATTTTAGTATAAACAGTACATGTACATATTTTTTTATTTTAGTATAAACAGTACATGTACATAGTTTTGATTTTAGTATAAACAGTACATGTACATAGTTTTGATTCTAGTATAAACAGTACATGTACATATTTTTTGATTCTAATATAAACAGTACATGTACATAGTTTTGATTCTAGTATAAACAGTACATGTACATAGTTTTGATTCTAGTATAAACAGTACATGTATATATTTTTTGATTCTAGTATAAACAGTACATGTACATAGTTTATATTCTAGTATAAACAGTACATGTATATAGTTTATATTCTAGTATAAACAGTACATGTACATAGTTTATATTCTAGTATAAACAGTACATGTACATAGTTTATATTCTAGTATAAACAGTACATGTATATAGTTTATATTCTAGTATAAACAGTACATGTACATAGTTTATATGCTAGTATAAACAGTACATGTACATAGTTTTGATTCTAGTATAAATAGTACATGTACATATTTTTTGATTCTAGTATAAACAGTACATGTACATGTTTTTTGATTCTAGTATAAACAGTACATGTACATATTTTTGATTCTAGTATAAACAGTACATGTACATGTTTTTGATTCTAGTATAAACAGTACATGTACATATTTTTTGATTCTAGTATAAACAGTACATGTACATATTTTTTGATTCTAGTATAAACAGTACATGTACATGTTTTTTGATTCCAGTATAAACAGTACATGTACATGTTTTTTGATACTTTTAGTTGCTGCTGCTCCTGGCACAATCATAATCCAAAGAACAGTTGGCAGTCCTATGGCCGGTGCTGGTACAACTGTTGTCACTGCCACACCTACGGCAGTGGCGTCGACGTTACCTGTTGTGCAAGAAGCGGCACCTCAAGTAGCAGAACAACAACAGGTGCCAGATTTGTTTTTTACTTAAAATTATACATATTGAACTGCAGGGCTGTGATGAGATGAAGTGTAATGCTGGCAGGGGAATACAGTAGACTTCTCGGGTGTGCATGTGAATGTGGCTTTATCTAGCACAGACTCATATTCTGACCTTGTTTTAGTACATAGAAAGGGAAGGTCTGCTGTAGACCCTTGTCAGTGGTCGTGTCTTTCATTGCAGCTCTGTTCACATTTCACAGGCTTTGCCGCAAACTCCGTTCTTCTAGGTAAGCTGTTTGTTCCTTATTGGGGGTGTGATATGTAGTAATAAATTGTCATTTTGACTCTATCATTCGGGTTCTGTTTTGGGTTTGGTGTTGAAGGACTTAATTAAGACATGCCGCACGGTGTGGGCCGCGGTGCCATCCGTCCTGCCTCCGTTAAAAGCGGACAGCAGTCCAATATATTAGGTTAACCTTGTATTATTTTTTGGCTTGATCGCAAAACTTGGCGCCAAATCGATATCTCTTGTCTTATTTATTTGGTGCGTGTTTGGATTGGCAGAGCTGCGTAACTTCAAATAGGCTACAATGAAGCAGTATAATGATTTTGGACTGCAACTGCACAGTATTGCGAGACTAGCGACTGCAACTGCACAGTCTTGCGAGACTAGCGACTGCAACTGCACAGTCTTGCGAGACTAGCGACTGCAACTGCACAGTCTTGCGAGACTAGCGACTGCAACTGCACAGTCTTGCGAGACTAGCGACTGCCAACGCCAGGACATATACCTACATAATAATAATAATTGTTTGTTTCAAGAGAAGAGTTATATGTTAAAGTACAGTTTTAAAATGTTTTTTTTTTGTAGTTTCAAGGTAGTTTTTGTTATATTTTTAACAACTGTTTAATGTAAGTCTCTGATATTGCATAATTAGTTTCTGTATATATCGTTTGGCGCACAAAAATGTGCGAAAATTTAGACTACAGCAATATTAGAAGCAAGCGTCTCACCACAAAGTATAACTTGGTATTAGAGTGCCACAAGCGATCTAATTCCCCTTGTTTTATTTATCCACGTAAAAACCTATACTATTTCTACTTCTACATTGTTTATTTTTTACTAAAAACTGGCACGTTTCACATTTGTAAGTGTTTCGTTCTTCACCTGCCATGTTTTACTATAACAGGTCAACAACCCCAACTTTCGCACATGTTTTAGTTACATTTGATAATTGCTGCAAATCACAAGTATTTAAGTAATTCTGCAGGCTTCCCATGGTGATTGAAAAATTTTTCAAATGTAACTGGCATGTATTTTCATTTCCTTCCCGTGCACGGATGCACATTGGACAGACAGCATTTTCCACTGGGTTCTATCGGCGGCTTCTCTTTCGATGTTCTCCCAACGTCTGTTAATAGCCCAAAGGTCTTCTTTGAAAGATCTGCGCCACGTTGTTTTTGGCCGACCTCTTTTCCTTTTTCCATCAGGTGGTTCCCAGCGTAACGCTATTTTGGAGTGGCGTTGTTCTGGTAGGCGTAGAATATGTCCAGCCAATCTCAGCCTTCTCTCTGCGACTATTTCCTGCAACCGCCTTGACTGCGCCTGCTGTAGGACTTCCACATTGACAAGCGAAGTTTGATTTTCTTGTCAATTTTCTTGCTTGCCCAGATTTTTCCCATCTTCCTAAATACTGCTGCTGCTTTGCCAATTCTCACCCTGATGTCGCTTTCATGTCCACACTGTCGAAACTTTGGTCTTTTCATGACCTATTCTCTGTCCAATTTTCACTGCAGTAGCTTTTAATGATTTTGAAACTGTATCACTGTGTGAAAACTCTGTATAACTGTAAAAATTTGTTAGCAAAAGTTACGAATGTCTATGATTTCTTTAAATTGGAATATTACAACTTCATTTATATTTCTACCTCCCAGCATTAACACTTCAAGTTTCCTTTGTGAATTTTATTCAGTTATTAAATATTCTCACGTAATATGAGCTCTTAGATGTTCGGTTGTAGAAAAAGGCATTTTATGCACTAATGTTAGTTTTGGTTCAGCAAAATCTGAAAAAATGATATATGGTTCAGTGTAGTTTGTTTCTTGGGTAGATTTTTCCATTCAGTGAGCAAACATTTCTCTTCAAAAAGCTCGTTTTGGTGAAAATCCTATTATTAACATCACTTATGTACAGTCAAGTTACATAAGTGGTTCAATTAAAAGAAATTAATAGACTAATAGCAAAAGTAAAATAAATATCAAACACCGAACAATAAAAAAGCACAGTTGTTATTTACATACAAGAAGACAAAGCATTAATTTTGCATTTGTCATTATGATTATTTTTCATCACATTTCATTGTGAAATCATAATTTCTAATTTTGGTTTTTACTGATTTTTATTTAAGTTTAACATCCAAAATGGATAAAAATGAGAATTGCTCAATTCCTTTACTTCTATGAAAACATAACGTTTGCAGCTTTGATGCCGTTTCATGTTATAGCTGTAGATGCTTGTTATGTTGCGTTATATTTTCGACTAGAGCTAAGCTTTGTGTAACTTACTTGCACTGGGTGTAATAGTAACTTTTTAAACTGATTTTAGGTTGCGATTGCGGATATTAGCGTTCCTGATCCGAACACTGCTGGTCAAGATCCGACAGAATCAGTGGATAGCTATCCACCCGGTGAAACTTCGACATGCAAAACCACTGAAACTGTCAGCACTCAGAATTCTGGAAATGCGGACACGATCACCACCGACAGCGCTGCGGGCACAGCGGCGGAAACGGCAAGTAACTACCCGCCAGGTGAGACGTCTACCTGCAAAACCACTGATACGGTCAGTACGCAGAAGGCAGGACAAGCTGATACTAACACTACCGACAGCTCCGCAAACCAAGAAGCTGCAAGTAACTACCCGCCCGGGGAGACGTCTACCTGCAAGACGACAGACACGGTCAGCACTCAGAAGGCTGGCCAGTCAAACACTAACACTACCAATAGTTCTCCAAATCAACAAGCTGCTGAACAGTACCCGCCCGGAGAGACATCCACCTGTAAGACGACAGACTCGGTTAAAACGCAAAATTCTGGACAGTCAAACACTAACACGACCGACAGCGGCACTGCCAGCGGTTCTTCTGCAAACAGCGATGAGTCACAAAATGAAGCCAAAGGAGATGAAGCCAAAACTACAAAAGAAGAAGATAAACTGCCATCTGGTGAGCAGTCGAGTTACAAGACAACCGATACAGTAAGCTGCCATTCATCCGGACAAGCTGTCACACACACGACAGACAGCTCTCCAAAACAAAAGTGCACTATCCAAGCCGTTGCCATGGCAACTCAGCCAGTTGAGCAGATGCCACCTGGTGAGACTTCTACGTGCAAAACCACTGATACGGTGAGCACCCAGTCTGCAGGACAGTCCAACACAAACACTACTGATAGTGCAGCAGCAGCAGCAGCTCAGCAGCAGGGAGAGACATCCGGAGAAGGAACCTCTGCACCGTGTAAGTACAGAGATGATTATGTTCTGTTGATGCTTGATATTATTTGGTATTTGATATTTAAGCTGGAATACTGTAATTAATACACAATTAGACGTACTTAATTGCTGCTTAAACATACCAGCAGAATCACTTTTGTTCCAGTGTTGTCACCAGTAACCAGTTTTTCTCTGCCAAATGGACTGATTTTGCGGACCATGTTCCGTCTTGACGCATTGTCTACACAATTTACTATTTATAACAATTACTAAAATGCTTCTGCTAATTAAATGAGTTCAGAAGATGCTTAATAAATGATCGACCAGCTAATGATGAAACCACCACTGGGTAAAATTGTCAACAGACGATCATTTCAAGTACTTCTGGAAGCAAAATATGGCACTGTTGTATAATGTTTGCAGTGAAATTCAAAAACTTGGCAAATTTTCAAAATTCACACAGTTCCCAAATTTTCAAATTTAGAGTTGGTTAACGTGATTTCACAAAGCTGTCCAAATGTCAATACTGGAACGCGTTCTGCTGATCAAATATGCCATTCATTTTTTGCCCAAGGAGTTTCCGATTGTCAGCATTGCTATATGTATAAGAATACAAATCTAAGAATCTGCCGTCTTGATATGAACGGCTGAAAGCACACAACATTTGAATTAGCAACCTCAGACTTACATGCTAACATTTCATTCATGTAAGTCATTCTTAAAGAACGATATTTCTTTTTCATTTTTTTACATTGTGAATCATTTTATGCTTGAATGATGTTTTCCTTTGAATTTGCTTCATACTCCAAGCAAACACTCTGTTCCACTTTTTGAGCAATGTGCAAGCAATTTCTAGGAACATTTGCCCGTCTTTCTCACCGTTCTCTTTGAAATCGATGCGGTGATTATTTGGTTATTTTTTCCAACCAACTAGCTCATAAATTGCCAGAATTGCCCCCTAATAACAGTTTTCCAGACAAGTAAAAAATGATTTCCAGTCGATCAGGTATCAACCTTTAAATGCACTACATGTGGAGCTATGTATTAGCTATAGATTATGCAAAACAAGGCATCATTGATAAATCTTTAGAGCTGCTGTCAACTAGCGCAATCTATTATCTTTCTTCCTGCCATTTCCACTAACACATCTTTCTACCCTTCCTGTGTGATCTAACCTTTCTCCCAGTTCTTTTTTTTTTGTTCACTCATCCATTCTTTTTTTATCGGGTTCACATGACAGTGGGTTTATACAAGCCTTTGCTTCTCTAACCCACTGCAGTACAATTATTCTTTTACGATAACGATAGTGTATGAAACATAACAATTTAATACAGTGTGACGTAATAATTTTGATGTCACTGTGTGCTTAATGTCATTATATTGTACTGAATGTGATAATAATAATAATAATAATAATAATAATAATAATAATAATAATAATAATAATAATAATAATAGCCAAGTATAACATTGAATCCGTTTTTGGCACTGCAAATGCAATAGGAGCCGTACTTTTTGTTTTATGCTCTTTCATTATTTCATGCTTCGTGTTTTTAAGATGCATAAAAAGTTCTTTTTATTGTAGGTGAGACAACTACCACCAATACCACTAATACCACCACCACTGCTGCGGCCAACAGCGGTGAAGGTGCGAACACAACTGAGGCACCTGCAGAAGAACAAGGTGCAGCAGCGCTACAAGAACAACAGCAGATGGAAGACAACGAACAACAAGCTGAAGCTACCCCGGAGCAGCAGCAGTCTGATATGTCCTTAGGCGACGGACCCGTTGCACAGCAGTCTGATATGTCTGTGGATGGTGCACTAGAAGATGCCCCAATGGAGGCAGTAAAGGTCAGTTCACAGGTGCGTGTTAGCTTGTTTGCTGTCTCGTCTTTGCAATCTTTCTCGGTGTAATCTAGGAAGTTGATAGCGCACACAGTGGTAGGGATTGGTTGACGTTCAGACTGCATGAAAGTTTTGGGTTATGTGGTGCATATTTAGATTTTATACAATTTTTTAAAAATCCACCTGTACAACTCACAACCACTGCAGTTTGTCCACTGCTAAATGTGCCATAATGCTGAAACTTGGGTGATCAATGACCACCAGCAAGGATGAGAATTTTCCGCGGATACGCAGAATTCCGAGTTTTTGGAATACCAGTAGTGCCATTTTTGTAAATCGCGTAAATTCGTTGAGAAAATGTTTTTACAATACATTACATTATTTCACAAGCTGACCGCTAGTTGGCAGGCTGTCACTTTGTTTACATCACGTACATCAGTGGAACCACGTGTATATCGCTATGTGTAAAAATATAGAATCAATTGTGCGGAGTTATTTGAGTCAATTGCAGACAGTTTTGCATAGGAGCGGCCAGTGCTTAGGCGTTTTTGAGACAATTAGGTATCATGTATCCTTGATATTTGGGTATTTTAAATTATGCATAAAACAAGGTAATTGATATTTTAAGTCCACGTAGAGGCTATGGTCACAAAATTGCAATTTGTTGCTGGCTCCCCTTGAACTCCATTGGGGCTTAGGTGGCCCCAAACCCCCCGGACTGTTTCAGAGTTTTTTACAATTTGTCATTCTCATCCCTGCATAAGTCATTTATTTCACATTACACATTTACAATAGTTTCATGTACAATATCTAGTGAAAGGGCCTACAATGAACATAATATAAATAAGTTTTTATTGTTTCTGCACAAGAAAAGCCTCAAACATTGTTCACCTATATACGAATGTAAATGTGTTGCGGGCAATCAGAAAGCAGGTGGCCCGAAAACCCCCGGCCTGTTTCAGAGTTTTTTACAATTTGTCATTCTCATCCCTGCACCAGGAACATCCAAACAATAAACTCACAGACAAGTTGTCAGGTGCATAGAATAAGGAATGCACTGTGAACTATGTAAATAGATCAAAATCAGTGCAAGAGTTCGACGACTTTTAATTGAAAATTACAATTACAAAAATTACATGTATGATGGTCGCTGTGTCTTTGACAGGAATTTAATATAATTTTAAGGGAAAATTACAATCCATGTTAATTCGGCAAATACATTTTTGTAGTAGTTGTATGTCGTACGTCGACACCTTTGGGGCAGCTATGCCCTCTATTCAGCATTCAGTTTTTATTTGCCTCATATGACTGAGAAGAGGTTCACATAAGTGCAGTTGTTTTATAGCATAGTAGCAGTTAAAACGTAGGAAGACACGGGGTGGTGAAAGATCAAAGGTCACCTAGCAACCGCCCTTTAATAATAGAAAAATAAGTATTATGCATAATTAAAATTATGATGTAAGTAATAGGTAATTAGAGGCAATCATTACATTTTAAATTACAAGTTACGTTACAAAGACATAATCAATTTACAGTACATACAGAAACTGCATTGTTATTGTATCATTTTATCACTTGCAGTTTACTGTTCAACTCTGATGGAGTGCAAATTTCTTAATGCTTGTAATCTTTTCTCTTTAAATCTTAATTAAATGCGGAGATCAGCGTGGTGAACATAATTTGATTCATTGTATTTGAACTAATGCTCTGGTCATCTTTATCCTTACGGGACAAGAAAAGCGGCACCTGAAGTAGGTTTCGGAAAAATCGCCTTAAAAAATTATGCTACTTTACAGCAATTTTATGCAAATAACGTATTCGCGTTGGAAGGAATTTTCGTTTGTTTCCATTTTAAATCTCCCGCAATACCGTTCCGACGGCGCCATTACATGACGTCACTAAAACACATAAATCAGGGGAAGAAAAGGCAATATTAAATTATGACCCAGAAAACTTTCCGTGCAAATCTGTATTACTCAGCATTTCATTTACCTGCTGTAAAGACGTGTGTAACTAGACTAATAATTTAAAATGTTTGTGTCAGTTCGTAAAATGTCGCTGACTCACCCTCCAGGGTGCGCCAAAAATGTATTTTTAATCTTATTGACAAGATTCAGTAATTTAAAACTTTACTTAATTAGCAACATGTATGCTACGAATGATCTGATTATTTTTTCAAACTTTGCTCAATGTTATCAAAACTTATTTCAAATGACTGCGCCTAACGGTCATCGCGGGAGTTCAAATTTATGTGTTTTATACAGCGTTACGGCCGATGCAAGCTATGCATCCGAAGACGTAGTACGTAAGTGATACAAAATTTCGAGACGAGTTTTTTAAGCTTTATGTAAGTGGAGGGTTTTCTTGTGCTATTAGCTATAAGCTTATAAATGCTTTTGACAATTATATTTTTACCCATATAGTGACAATCATAGTGTTGAGGCAACAGATGCTTAAGGATGGGTAAAATATTGACTGAAGCTTCAAGAAAAGGTGTTTCATATTTTTTTATTTTATCTTGAAAACTTGTATAGGAAAATATTAAATACTTTACCTTTTGCAACAGGAACAGGATGGTCTCGATGCTGATGAGGCTGCAAAGGACGAACCTATGGATACAACGGATGCAAGAGCAGCAGGAGATGCCCCGCTGACCGATGCAGGTATTAACAACGAACTGTTTTACAGTAGTTACTATGGCAACTTTCGAAGTGACAATGTTCTCAGAAATTGCTTTGTAAAACTAACTTTCTTCTCCGAAGTTATTTTTTTGACATAGCTGTAGTTTGCACCACGGGGGGGGGGGCAATCTAGTTTGCCTCATTACCCCTCCGTAAGAAAAGTACGGAACACAGAAAAGTGATGTTAATATTGTTACGCCATGCAATTATGCAATATTCACAGAAGCAAATTCTGAAATATATGCCAGCTACCTCATATTAGCTTGAACTGAGTTGGCAATTACTTCCTTTGAGTAGTCTTAGACCTTAGTCTGAATCTAGCAACTTTGTCCATTCAAATGTACAATATATATATATATATTGTAGATATTATACTTATTATATACATATATACACACACACACACACACACACCCACACACACACACACACACACACACACACACACACACACACACACACACACACACACACACACACACACACACACACACACACACACACACACACCCACACACACACACACACACACACACACACACACACACACACACACACACACACACACACACACACACACACACACACACACACACACACACACACACATATTATTGTTATACAATGTATTTATTTTATTAAAAGCAGAGCTTTAATACAACTTATTAATGATTCTGCTTTTAATGAAATAAACAAATGAACACATTTATACCAATGCTATTATTAATTAAGCACTTAAACACTTACTGTAGTCAGTAAAGCTGTCTTTAAGTTTTTAGCTTGAACATGAAATAGTTGTCTTCTGAGATTTGCTATGGTCATAAAAAGGTCAAGATGTCCTTTAAGTTTCAAAAAACAATATTATATATATATATATGACAGGCGGCAGCACCTGCACAACATTGGCAATTTCCATGTTCTGATCGAGTGCTCCGTCGCTAGTTTATTTACCGGTAATATATAAATTTTAACTTAATTTCACATACATTAAAATAAATTACAGTAATATTTGTTAATTTCGCGAATTAATGTCAAGATGCGAACATTCTCTGATGTCAAGTATCACAGTATGAGTGTTCATTCAGTCCAGCGTATAATGAAGGATTATTTCTTTACACATTCGTATTGTAGACGACTCTTAGCAACATCTCCCAAAAACATATCGTAAGTATAAGTCGATCCCAAAAATTTCACCTTAAAATCGCCTCCCAAAAATTTGACTTGTACATAAGTATATACGGTAACTAAGGGGCACGCTAATTGGACTTGTTCTTGAAGACAGTTGTTTCTGCCTCTGTTTTTCTTCTTGTCGTAGTCGGCAAGTTTCGCTGACTGTTTTATAGACAAGCACCACCTTTCGTTAATCGATAAAGTTTATCCACAAAGGTGAGAAATGTGTTGAAAATTTAAGAAATGGACAGGTATAGTGCCGTGAATCTAATTACCTCCAAGTGCTTATAGTAACTGAGGAAGGAGTTTGCAATTCCCCACATAATCTGAAAACGCTACTCGACAGAAATTTTTTTACTTTATTTTTCTTCAGAAACTTTCATCACTCGCATTTGTCAAGTTGATTTCAGCTGATGAAATTCCCAAGGGACAGAAACTTCTGAAGAAAAATTCTGAGACCTAAAGAAGCCCAGCTTTTATCCTTTTCTGAAGTTTCTGTCAAAAAACAAATTTTTTCACTTTAAAATGAAATTGTGTCAGGAGTCTTGCTTCACTTCCCTATCCTGATGAAATAGCTGTTTAAAACACTGTATTAGGAGTGCCATCTTGATGGATTCCCCTCTATAGTTTCAATACTAACAACATTTTCTGTAATTCTTCACATTTTTTTAATTACGTCATACTGATTACCGAGTTTTGTTAACAGATCCATTGAGCACACTTGCAAGTGCGGCAATCTCGACAGCACCATCGCATTCTGTGAAGGCAGAAATCCCCACTACTAGTGCAGTTAATGGCATTAAACAGCAAAATGACATTGAAGAACCAAAGGTATGTTTCTATTCCCAGCTACAAAGTATCTTACAGAATTGCTGTGATGATTTCGTAATCTATTATACTAAGTTTACTTAATTTTCGCTTTGTCAAACACGCAAAACTGTCATAATATGCAAATGTTGAGCCCAAATCATCACAACCCATTCACTGACGAATCCCGACTTAACCTCAGTTGAGAAGCGTGCACACACACGCACGCACGCATGCACACACACACGCGCACACACACACACACACACACACAGAAGCGTGCACACACACACACACACACAGAAGTGTGCACACACACACGACCACTTGCTTATTCACCTACCCCAATTGCAAAATGCTACAGCTAAGAATCACTAGATAATCATCGTCTTTTGCCGTTTTTCTCACAGCTGCCAAGTAGTTTATTTATTTACAAAGCTCATTCGTTTTACAAATGATGAAGTTATTGTAATAATAATTCATAATAATTATTTTTAACATAATACTGAAGTATTTCACGTTAGCACCATGGTTAAAAATACACTGTGACACACTTCTGAAGTTCAGTATCGTAGGACCATAATGTTCCTGCTAGCATGGTGTGCATCGGTTGCCATGCTTCTATTGTTCATGCTAATAGTATTACATATATACAGTACAAACAATGTGAAGATATCAAAGTTCATTTCGTCTGACTAAGCATATTTCTATAATTACTAATGCATGCAAAACACTTTTATAACTTTTTTCATTTCATTAATGGCTTTTCTAATAAAACTTCTATCCTTGCACGTATACGGGATTTACATATATTTTGTCTGCATATATATATATATATATATATATATTATATTATTATATTATATATTATTGTAATAATACAATACAATAATATTTATAATTTTATTATTGCTTCTATATTAACGGCTCTTTACCTTAATTTAAGTAGAAATGAAATTCGTAAATTGCAGATAAAATTCCAAAAATATCAAATATAAGCATGAAAAACTTGAGAACTAATAATAATTATAATTAACGAGAAGTGTTGCGCATTTATTCAAGTTCATCTTGATAATTCATCTTATCATTATATCTGTAAAAATATCTGTAAGAAAGATTTAAATTTTTAATTGGTCCAGAAATTTCTATACGATCACTAGCTGCCAGCTTTTCTCTAATCCTTCTCAGGTATTCCTGGTGCTGCCTTTCCTCTTGCTTCTTTCTGTAGTCATTCCAAACCTTCCCGACTTTTTTGCCAGCTTGATACGTTACGTAAGACGCTCCGCCGACAACTGCACTCGGTACAGCTAAACTTATGATGACAGGTGCTGCTACAACACATCCAACTGAAAGATTCCCAAAAATAGATTAAATATCTTTTTTATTAAAGTTCCTTTATTAATATCACTGCAACAGTAGTATCAGCGTGGCTGTTTTGCCAGTGTTGTTTGTCTTCAACAGCAAGAGTCACTGTAATTGTCGACGAGACTGCCGTTGACACTGTTAGGATGCCATCATCTTCGTTACGACTGATTATCCACTACGAATCATGACCGGTGAACGGGCAGGAAAAGTAAAAGCTTCAAAGTTTTTTTATACTCGCATTTGAAGGGAAAACTATAAATATGGATGTATTACAAAGATGGTGGAAATTATGCTGTTTTTTTTTCTAAACTCGGCTCAGTTAGTAAACATATAGACTAGTGCAGGGGTGTGCAAATTGCAGACCGCGGGCCACTTGCGGCCCTCCGAGAGAATTTGTGCGGCCCACAAAGAGATTTGTCAACCTAATGAAAGTGCGGCCTGGGCGATTAATTGAGTGTATCCAGCTGAAGTCCGTGCCACGATCCCAAAAATAGTGCAGGTAGTTTTTTCTACTAGATCGGATGCCATTAAACCTTACAAGACGGTTGTAGCTTAATGTCACTCTACTACACAGACTGTGTGATACGCATTACTAATATGCATTGTAATGAAATTACCACTATCTCTCCTGAAATTAGAAATATATGGTTTGTAATATAAATTTTAATCACTTCTAAAATAGTTTCTTGAGTGTAGTAGTAATGATGTACGCAGGTCGGATGCAAAAAAAATCGTTATTAGGCCTTTCTATACTTGGCTGCTTGATTAAACTGCCTGTGGCCTGCAGGAATTGCGGGAAAGTTTAATGTAGCCCGGCTAGTCAGATAATTTGCACACCCCTGGAATAGTGGCACAAAACAGGCTGTACCGTTGTTTTCTGAACTAAGATTCTTTGGTGAAATGCTAGCTTACCTATGAAATGGGAAATATGTGCTTAATGACTAGAAATCTTAGTTCACATATTTCATTGCTCTAAATGAAAGAAACAAGAGGTTATGCGTATAGTTGCTAACGTTATGTGTAGTGGGTTCGCATCAGTCGTGATAAAGACAATGTTGTTCAGCATTTAAAACCAAAAGAAGATCAGGACTGAAAATTGGTTCTTACAGCTCTGTTTATGTTGGATATTTTGACCTCTCAGTTGCAAAGTTAATCAAACAAAAACGTTTTGTTTACTGGTTTCACTCTGAATATTATTTACGGTGGTTATCTATTGTATAGTTGTACCATGTACATTTGTAGTGCTATTCTCAGAAATATTTTACCTGCAACAGAACCTCTGATGAGTTTGCGTCTTATAGGCTGATCACGGTAGATGTACTTGCAGCCAAGTGGGTTGTAGAGGCTCTGGTGACTACTTAGGAATAGTATCTCCCAGCGGCTACCGCACGCATGGCAGAATTCTGTATCACATCTTGTACAAGTCACGTGATTGCAACCATGTACCTTCTCTATGTACACCTGTAGAAAAAACTATAATATCAGCCCGTTTAATTTTCATTGAATGTGTTTACTGAATGCAGAATCAGTTAATTTTCCTTAACAAGTTCACTAGCAAAGAGGGAAGTGTTATCAAACTGAATTTCAACTAGAGGCACTTTTATCACACACCTGACTGCTTAACTTGTAATATTTTATTATTGTGCAACAGTTGTACGTTACGTTGCATACAGTAAAAACTTTCCATTCCAAGCAGCAGTGTACGAACTAGACTGGCCGCGTAATCTTATTGAAATGTGCTTTTTCTCGGATTTTGGCTGCTATGGCCAATAGAAGCGTTATATCTTATTGACATCAATAATCCTTTCATTGCAAATAAAGATATTTTAAACTGGCTTTATGGTAAATCATTTATTAGTAGTTTTCTAGGCAGAAAGACTAATAAAATTGTGAGATTTATAAAGCTTCTAGCCACGTAATCTTGCCGTTTGAGTGAATGAATTGAACATAACATGAGTGCATCATTTCGGTGAAGTGATTAAGAGTGAAGCGCTGACTGGGTAAAACTACCAAAAGATGCACTTGTGTGTTGTGCCACACTCTTTCAAAATCTTCCTGCTACAGTCGCTTACCTTGCATTTTGGACATCTTCGAGCGTTACGTCTCGTTTCTTCGTTTTTAGCAGTTTTTGCCCATTTTTTGAAAAGTTTATCTCCTCTCATGTATTTTACACATGAAATACCTTCATGGGCCGGGGCTTGACAAGGAAAGCACCAAACCAAGGAACACTCCTCGCATGTAACTTGTAAACCTTTTCTCCCCTTTGCTTCTAAAGAGATGCGTGTAATACTGCTACATTTTGGGCACGTTTTCACCAACGGATCTCTTTCTGCTTCTACTAATAGTCGTAGAAATTTTTGCTGTAGTTCTTCGCTGAGGTACATAGGCACTTCCCCCTTTAAGAAACTATTTTTGCAATCAGAGTTCAGACATCGCATGGAAACCAATCCGTCTTTCACTTTGTAAGACGCATACTCGCTGATGCATTTTTCACAGACGTGGAAGTCGCAACACCAGCGAAGTCGCATGTATTTCATTTCTAAGCACACTAGGCACAATCGTAGATCTAGCGAAAAATCCTTATAGAATGGCCGCATGCGGTCATTGTCCAACACAAGCGTGAGCATTTTCAAACTTCTATGAAGTTTTATAGTCAATTCTGCTACTTCGTCATCACTTGTTGAAAATCCACTCCTATTTGAAAATCCACTCCTAGCCAATTGTTGAATATAGTCTACAGTCTGGATAAAATTTTCTAGGTGTCTGTGCACACTGAAAAATACGTCAAATTCGTGGAATAATATTCGCGTATTCACAAACTCAGACTCGTCCACTTTAGGTTGAGTTATCGTAAACAAATCATTGCGGACAACTGTTAAGTTTTCTATTAACTTTCTTCCTTCGACGATAAAGCTCATTTCGTTAAGTCTTCCGCCCCGGAACTTCTGAAAAACTGCGCCATTTTCGTGTATAAGCCACCATTCTGGCAAGTTCCGTCCCAGCTGAACAATGCCCTGTCCTTCTTGGCACCTCTTTTCAAGTTCTTTCAGAGCCTCTACAGCTTTCGCTTTCTTTGTTTTGGTAATAGTTGCATCAATCTTCGTTATGGACCTTGCACGATTGAGTACGGGTGAAGAAGGGGTGTCTAAGGCTTGGGAAGGTGCCTGTAACACCGTCTGCTTGGTTTTTGACGAGGTACTAAGTTGCTGGCAAGATACAGAACGGCGCATGACTGTAGAAGCTTCTTTCTCGCTCAGATTTTCCATTAAATAAGAGCAGGAAAATGGCAGAGCATTATAATTATAGACGAACAATCAAAGTATTGTCTCTATCGGTAAATTGCGCTTTGTTTTTCAGAGTTTCAAAATTCCAAGAACATAAACTCGTCTTCCTGGAATCCAGCGTGTTGCTGTGATTCTCAGCGCACTGTAAGCTCTCTCGCAAGCTTGTCTTCCAGCGTATTACTGTGATTCTCAGCGCACTGTACCTCTCTCGCAAGCTTATATATGCTGCCTGATAAAAATAGATGTGAGTCATGCTCGTAGTGTATTTCTTGCGACGCGTATTGGGTGACGGAGGTGGTCACGTGATTACTGTGTACTCTGTGCTGTGTTGTTGAGTGTGTTCCGCGCGGATCATTCATGCTGTTTGTGTCTGGCTTGTTATTGCGTAGAAAACGGGAAATTTGCGCTTACAAACAACAACCAAAGTTCATCAATAAATTGGGGATTAAATAAACTAGAAATCATTGAATGTTTGACTGAGTAAAGCCTACTGTTTCATTACACACGTGCACTCCACGTAATCCCTTTTGATTTTGTGTACTCCGTGCTTGTTGCTTATAATTTTGTTTATAAGTCTGATTTTCTTGCCTGTCTTTCAATAATGCCATTATTGCTTTAATGAAATCATCTTGTTTCCATTGGCTTTTGACTTTTGTCCAGGGGCGTATCCAGATTCTAAAGTTAGGGGGAGCAAATGCATAAAAAAGGGGCCGTACACATTGTTTTGTCCAGTTTGACTGTCTGCATGTTGTAACCCATAACCTCAATAAAAAATGATGAACACTTTGGTACCGGTTGATTTCCTTTATTACTGTGGTCAAAAAAAGAAGTGAAGGTGGTGTCCCTGGGGGCATAAATTGCAGTCTGAAATAATAAAAGTGAAAAAGCAACATTTAGAACTTAATAATTTACTTAGGTTTAACACACTACAACAAAAATTAAATTTAAAGCACTAACCTCAGTTTAGGTAAATAAAAAATGTAATTTGAAGCAAACATACCTTAACAAAATACATTACGAAATTTGAAATCTGAACTTTACCAGTAGACTATGAAACCTGAACTACTACTGCTCAACATACAATAGCATGGACTCCTGTTACACCTCATTAACTCTAGTTGAAACCCAGCAAATGGTATGTAAATAGATAGTACAGTAAACAGCTTAAGAAATAGGTAAATTATTTTTACATCAAACAACCAAAAGATGGCAGCACCTCCCTAGGATACTACCACCTTCTGCCAAGTCTAAGTCTAAAAAACATTAATTATGGCACAACTGCATAACAAAATGCATATTATCAAATTGTTTCCGTAACAATACACACATACCAAACAACTTGCGATGCATTTATTGTGCCTTTTAACTTTGCGTTTAAAATAAAAACGCGGAGCAGGCACAGTTTTAAAGGAAGGCCATAATTGTGTTATTTAATTATTTTAATTTCCAAGGTAAAGCAAAAACAAACTGAAGCATTGTGAAAATGCATCATGAAGGAACTACAACTGTTGAAATTGTACAATTAAAAAAATTGAAAAGATGCCAATTTTCAAAAATGTGGTTGCTCCCCTTGCTTCACTCTTAGCTATGCCACTGCCTTGCTTCACTCTTAGCTATGCCACTGCTTTTACCTGTTTCTCAAAACTAATTTACTTCTGCACAGTACCTTAATATATCATAAACTTATAATATCCAATTATTATGATATATAAAAAATGTGTTGTGAAAATGATAAAATTTATCGGGAAACCATCAACTTTTTGAAAAAGCATTTCTTTTAAATATTTATGATTTGATTGCATTGCTTGTGCATGGAACTCTCAGACCTTACCATAAGTTGTACCAACATCCTGGTTGCTCTGCTGCATATAAAGAAAAATATTAAGATAAACTTCTCTTCTGAATTTACAAAAATGGGTGAATAAGTTTAGAAACATATCCAGTGATTAGAAAAAATGTCTTAAATTTGACTATTGAAATTGAGGATAACTGAATGAGTTAATGTTTTACAGGAAGAAAAGACTCCCGCAAAAAGAGATGGAGCCCAATGGTTTGACGTAGGGATCATCAAGGGTACATCTACTATTGTTAGCCATTATTTCTTACCATCTGAAACAAGTACGAAGACTGATGATGTTAGTGTAAGTTTATTAGTTTTACTTGTACCATTCATTTGGTTGTTTGTTTGGTTGTTTGTTATTTGATTGGCTGGGCAGGCACATTTGTTTGTTCGTTGTTTGTTTGGTTGTTTTTTTGTTTTCTTTGTTATTTGATTGGCTGGGCAGGCACATCTGCTTATTGGTTGTTTGTGTGGTGTGTTGTTTGTTTCGTAGATAGACCATTGGTCGGTTGATTGGCTATTTGGTTAGTCATTTGGTTGGTCAGTTGGTACAGTTGGCTGGTGGTTGATTAGGGGGAATTTGGCAGTTTTTTAGGTTCGTCTATTGGGCTGGTGCTTGATTAGTTGAATAGCAGTTGGTGGATTGAGTAGCATTTAGTGAATTAATTAGTTGGTTGGCTGATTGGTTAGTGATATTTGATAGATTAATTGCTTGGTTGGTTACTGATTGCTTGATTAGTTGGTTGGTTTGTCAGTTATCTGGTTAAGGGGTTGATTAGTTGCTACCTTGTTTATGTTCTGTAATGTTATATAATCCAATGTTGTTACTTAGTGTGCTTTACGTGTGTGATTGGGTTTGAGAGCAATGAAAGTAAAGATGAATTTTTCTTTTATTGTACTTTCGTAAATTCGCGGCTTTTTCAAGGTGTTACTGGTACAAAATTCGTTTATTTGCAGGACATAGATGTCGTTAGTGTTCCCGATCACAGCATGCTGAAGCGGCAGGAGCTGGAAGCTGGCACGGCGTACAAGTTCCGCGTTGCAGGCATCAATGCTTGTGGACGTGGTCTTTGGAGTGAAATATCTGCATTTAAGACATGTGTGCCTGGTTTTCCTGGTGCGCCATCTGCCATTAAAATCACAAAGGTACAGTGTATACCTCGAACTTTATTAAGTTTATACAGCTGATAATTGAGAAGCAGTCATGTTGTATTAAGTCTTTTCTATACAATAAACTTTTCCCTGATAAAACCTTTGTTAGCTTTGCAAAATTGGTTATCACTAGTTACTACTTGACTGGTTTACCATAAGTCATTTATTTCACCTTACACATTTACAATAGTTTCATGTACAATATCTAGTGAAAGGGCCTACAATGAACATAATACAAATAAGAAATACTGCACAGGAAAAGCCTCAAACACTGTTCACCTATATACGAAGGTAAATGTGTTGCGGGCAATCAAAGAGCCGGGCTTGTTAGATTGTCCCACACAGTGATGGAAAGAAAAGTAATGGAAATAATCTGAAAATTTAAAGTGAATCGTATGATAAAAAAAAACATTAGTGCTTAAAATGGAATGATGTAATGAATGAAGCTCATATATGAGATGATATTACCTGTTAATTTGGTTAGTTTTTTATTTGTGTCTACCACACAAGTAAATTGAATACCAGAGTTTGTTGCTGTAATGAATAAATTGTTGCTTATCTGGGAGAAATTTATCATTTCTGGCAGCATTTAATTTGCAGTTTCTGAATTTGTTTAATTTGAAATTCAATACTAAAATACGTATAGATCGTTGATTAACAGCAACTGCATTTGATTTTATTCCAATTTTATTGTTTGGTGTTTGTTAAAAATAGAACTTACCTCAAATGATGTTGATGAGCTGCGACTACTGCCATCTGGTGTTATGACTTCATCATTATAAGATAATCATTTGTTTTTTTTGAAAGAAAAATAGTTTTTACCTTTTGCTTGTGTGATGTATGAATAACACAGTTTTATCCACTTCTACTGAGTCAATCTAGTGATTATTTTTAGCTAAAGAGTTTCGTTGTTGAGTATTAGCGTGATAGTGATACTGTTACCAACAATACTAAGGTGTTCACCTGGAGCTATAATTTCTCCACGGCCCAATTTTAATTGCATCACACTGTTTCGGTAAAATTATTGGGGGGTTAGAAGTGATTAGATTCTCAGGTGGATCTAAAATCACTCGCATCATCTTGCCATATGTTTTTCTTTCAAGTTTCTTGAAGTGTTTTCCACAAATCGACCAAGCGTGGCATCAAAACCACGTCCAATTATGCAGGCATTTTGTGGCTAAGAGAAATAGAGTAATACTTTCTTTTTAAACACATAAAATGTTTCTTGGGGTGCTTGTATATAGGCTGGTAGCTGCAATCACACCATAGCTAATGGTGTTAATTCCAAAGAGTTTCCATAGTACATTTCAGTATATGATCATACCAATTGTTGAAGATTTTGACTTACAGTTGACAATTTGGGCAGCAACCCATGAAACGTTTTGTTTGTTTAAGATAAAAGTATTAAATTTTATCAGTGATGCCAGTTTTTATAGGAAAAATAAAGTAGCTGGTCTATATTCATTCTATAAATCATAGTAATCTTATGTTGTTTCAGAGTATTGAAGGAGCCAATCTGTCCTGGGAGCCTCCTCAAAATACGGCAGGACAGATCACCGAGTACTCCGTCTACCTGGCTGTCCGTGGCAGTGCGGCTACTCATGCCGATTCTAAACCCATGGGATCTTCACCCACTCAGCTAGCATTTGTGCGGGTGTACTGTGGACCGGTTGCGACGTGCACTGTGCCTAATGCTAATTTGGCATCAGCCCATATTGACTATACCACGAAGCCTGCTATCATCTTCCGCATTGCTGCACGTAATGAGAAAGGTTATGGACCGGCCACTCAAGTTAGATGGCTTCAAGGTGGGTTCTGAGTATAAAACATGACTATGCTCAACAGGTTACTGAACACTTTATAATCATGATCACAGTTTTTCTTAGTTCTTGCTCCATTTCATCTTTCATTCACTACTCCCCCCACTTTTATGTACAGTCTAGCCTCGTTATCTCGCCTCTCATCATGCCGCCAAACTCGTCTCTCGCCATAGAAAGTACCAGGAACGATTTCCTGCTTTGATATTTACCTCGTGAAGTCGCCACCCTCACTTCTCGCCCTCGCCACGTCATGCTAGGATGAGTGCTTATGTAAACTATATTCGTTATGTCGCCAAACAGACAAACTCACAGGTGAATCGATCAATGTATATACCGCGTGTCGATCAATATAACCGCGGTATGTAGACAATGCTGCTGTACTCCATAGACAGACATAATTAATCTAGTGTGTGTCTCACCAGGATTAGATTAGGAGTGCTGTGGTTGGTTAATGCGCAGAGAAACTAAAGCGTTACCGATATCCTTACTCTATAACACCAAAGCTGCGTTTAAGTTTGAGTTTCCACAAAGTGTGAACAACTTTACATGAGTCACAAGCGACGATATTCAAGGATTGTGTTTGATTAAATGTCGTGTTGACTGCTTGCGTGTATCATCAATGAAACAGTCGTCTCTTCTGAATTATTTCAGTCAACAGTAACTCATTTGTGAACATTTCCAAATCTTTTGCTAAGTTTATTGCATTTAAGTGTATACTCGAAAAAGGTTTTTTAAATAAAAAAGTAACATTCTAAGATTATTTTTATCACATTTTTTCATTTCTGATTAAATGTTGATTGGTATCATAAAGCGAAATATATTTTATATGTACATAGAGGAACACTATGTTAATCAACTATACTCGCCTCTCGCCAAAAATTTGCCCTAGACAGACAGTGGCAAAATAACGAGGCTAGACTGTATATATTATCATTATTTCAATTATTAATCACCTCTTTAAGATTTCCACGTACATTTTGGCCTGTCAAGCTATGCTTTTAGGCTCAAACTGTATGCGTCAAAATTATTCTGTAATGTAATTTGCACATGTATATGCTCCGTAAGAATCTCTTTTGTAATTTCTGGATAATATTGCATTTATATTTATATTTACTACAGTGAAATTATCTGTATTTTTATTATAACTGTTAGATGCAGAGTGGAAATAAATAAACTTATAACGTGAAGACTGTTTTTGTTTGTGTTTCAAATGTCTTGTTTTTAAAATTTCTAATGTTGCACAGAACTATATCTATAGCAATAAGTACTAATATTTCATTGTTTAACATTGTGTAGCTTAATTCTCATAGACAAGTTTCTTATATTTTTATGCTTTTCTTAATCATAGCTCATTAATTTTGTTTCATTCAAAGTACCAAATTAGACGCATTTATATTTTCTTCAAGTGTGAATAAACACGGTGATGTTTTATCGAAAGTACTTGCAATTAGTATTTGTGCTATCGCTTTTCCTAATTACATGCAGAACTGTAGATAACAATAGTTGTGTTATTAACATAATTACATGAATAACTTACACAAACTACATTATTTATTTATTTCTAATTAATTACATTTATTTTCTTTGTTTTGCCAGATGCTAACGTGTCAAAACAGATCAGCTCTACTACAGGGAAGAAACGAGGTGCCGGTTCAACACCTGACAGGTAAGTGTTGAGCATGGACTGAGAGTGTGCATTGAGCATGCTGGGTATGGACCAAGTGTACGTGTTGAGCATGGACTGAGAGTGCGCACTGAGCATGCTGGGTATGGACCAAGTGTACGTGTTGAGCATGGACTGAGAGTGCGCACTGAGCATGCTGGGTATGGACCAAGTGTACGTGTTGAGCATGGTCTGAGCGTGCACACTGAGCATGCTGGGTATGGACAAAGTGTACGTGTTGAGCGTGGACTGAGAGTGTGCATTGAGCATGCTGGGTATGGACCAAGTGTACGTGTTGAGCATGGACTGAGAGTGTGCACTGAGCATGCTGGGTATGGACCAAGTGTACGTGTTGAGCATGGACTGAGAGTGCTGGGTATGGACCAAGTGTAGGTGTTGAGCATGGACTGAGCGTGCAGACTGAGCATGCTGGGTATGGACCAAGTGTACGTGTTGAGCATGGACTGAGCGTGCACACTGAGCATGCTGGGTATGGACCAAGTGTACGTGTTGAGCATGGACTGAGAGTGTGCACTGAGCATGCTGGGTATGGACCAAGTGTACGTGTTGAGCATGGACTGAGAGTGTGCACTGAGCATGCTGGGTATGGACCAAGTGTACGTGTTGAGCATGGACTGAGAGTGTGCACTGAGCATGCTGGGTATGGACCAAGTGTACGTGTTGAGCATGGACTGAGAGTGTGCACTGAGCATGCTGGGTATGAACCAAGTGTTTGTGTTGAGCAAGGATTGAGAGTGTGCACTGAGCATGCTGGGTATGGACCAAGTGTACGTGTTGAGCATGGACTAAGAGTGTGCACACTGAGCATGCTGGGTATGGACCAAGTGTACGTGTTGAGCATGGACTGAGAGTGTGCACTGAGGATGCTGGGTATGGACCAAGTGTACGTGTTGGGCATGGACTGAGAGTGTGCACTGAGCATGCTGGGTATGGACAAAGTGTACGTGTTGAGCATGGACTGAGAGTGTGCACTGAGCATGCTGGGTATGGACCAAGTGTACGTGTTGAGCATGGACTGAGAGTGCACACTGAGCATGCTGGGTATGGACCACGTGTACGTGTTGAGCATGGACTGAGAGTGCGCACTGAGCATGCTGGGTATGGACCAAGTGTACGTGTTGAGCATGGACTGAGAGTGTGCACTGAGCATGCTCGGTATGGACCAAGTGTACGTGTTAAGCAAGGACTGAGGGTGCGCATTGAGCATGCTGGGCATGGATCAAGTGTACGTGTTGAGCATGGACTGAGAGTGTGCACTGAGCATGCTGGGTATGGACCAAGTGTATGTGTTGAGCATGGACTGAGAGTGCTGGGTATGGACCACGTGTACGTGTTGAGCATGGACTGAGTGTGTGCACTGAGCATGCTGGGTATGGACCAAGTGTACGTGTTGAGCAAGGACTGAGAGTGTGCACTGAGCTTGCTGGGTATGGACCAAGTGTACGTGTTGAGCAAGGACTGAGAGTGTGCATTGAGCATGCTGGGTATGGACCAAGTGTACGTGTTCAGCATGGACTGAGAGTGCGCTCTGAGCATGCTGGGTATGGACCAAGTGTACGTGTTGAGCATGGACTGAGAGTGTGCATTGAGCATGCTGGGTATGGACAAAGTGTACGTGTTGAGCAAGGACTGAGAGTGTGCACTGAGCATGCTGGGTATGGACCAAGTGTACGTGTTGAGCATGGACTGAGAGTGTGCACTAAGCATGCTGGGCATGGACAAAGTGTACGTGTTGAGCATGGACTGAGAGTGTGCACTGAGCATGCTGGGTCTGGACCAAGTGTACGTGTTGAGCATGGTCTTTCCATGTGCACTGAGCTTGCTGGGTATGGACAAAGTGTATGTGTTGAGCACGGACTGAGAGTGTGCACTGAGCATGCTGGGTATGAACCAAGTGTTTGTGTTGAGCAAGGATTGAGAGTGTGCACTGAGCATGCTGGGCATGGACAAAGTGTACGTGTTGAGCATGGACTGAGAGTGTGCACTGAGCATGCTGGGTCTGGACTAAGTGTACGTGTTGAGCATGGACTGAGAGTGTGCACTGAGCATGCTGGGTATGGATCAAGTGTACGTGTTGAGCATGGACTGAGAGTGTGCACTGAGCATGCTGGGTATGGACCAAGTGTACGTGTTGAGCATGGACTGAGAGTGTGCATTGAGCATGCTGGGCATGGATCAAGTGTACGTGTTGAGCACGGACCCAGTGTGCATGTGGGACATAGACCAATTTCAATATAAAAATACTTTAAATAAGAATCAGTCCCTAAATTCTTTTTTATTTGTTGATTTTCCAGTTTCTTTGCCCCTTGTAAGTTTTGAGACATGTACTGGTGAGTTTGCTCCCTCTGATTTTTGCACCCCTCATTACTTAGAGTCCTGGTAAATGAAGTTTTCGGACTACTAGTCTTCATCAGTCTTGATCAAGCTTGATGTTGAGAATTTGTTTTTTGTAGTTATTCAATTGCCGACATTGTAAATTTACACAAGCTAAATGCTCCATGTGCAAAACCTCCAAATCAAATAAGTTCAGCAGATGAAAATTAAGTTAAAAGTGGGAAAATATGATGCAAAGTAATCATGATATTTTAATCAATCAATGTCATATAATTTAAATTTTAGTGTTCTGGAAATTGGTATTGAATCTAACATGATTATGTGATTATTGGAATTGTCGGATAAGACAGTGAGTCACTGATTTGGTGTGTCCTCTAGTCTAGCCTCTCTTGAGCACAAGGGACTGGATAGCCCAGTTGCTAGACTTGTGATTTCCGTTTCTGGAGTTCCTTTTCTTCATAATTGTGCAGCTTATTGTGCTGTGTCAATTTTGTCAAACTTATAATTACACTCATTATTAGACAATTATTATAATTCGCTGAGCCATTTATTTTTTGTGTAGTACAACTCTGACTGATGCATCAAAAAGAGCAAGAACTGAATCGGGCGGAGCAGATCAGTAGCCGCATCATAAGCTCTGTAATTACCGTTGACTGATCTCACGTGAGTCTCCTACTTACTGATAACTATAACTTATTTAACTATTAACTTATTATAATTAATATAATTATGATTATTATAAGTTAATAATTAAATAAGTTATAGTTATTAATATAATTATTATAATTATATTTATTATAGCTTATTTCTATTATTAACGAAGCTGAGGCTGATGCAGTTAGATGCAAACTAAATTGTTCTTTGAATTTGCACATCCACATCCTATCTGAACATTCTTCTTCCTACTGTGTTCTGGCAGTTTACTTTTTAAGTCACTGGAGAGGTGAAGTCAGAATTTTTGATACTTTGTCTTTGGATGTCTTAGGAGTTAATGAAGTTGAACTCAAATCAAAATGTATTTAACTCCTGTTGTTGATTAATTGCATTATTAACCCAAAGTGTTTTCATCATTTCACAACAATTTTGATCTGTATTTCACGTAAAATCTAAATACAATTTTTAGTTTAGTCAAGATTGACCTTATTTTGTTGCCCGCTAATTAAAATACATGTACATTCTTTTCTCTGGATTATATAGAAAATGTCATAATTTTAAAAATTACTAATGTTTCCTAAATTAAACTGATAACATTAATGTCTACCAGTGTCTAAAAATCTTTTTATCTATATTCGGTAAAAGACAGCAGACTAGGTGACGTTATAGTCTTTTCGCTATCCTTTCTCTAGTTCTAGATCTATCTATTCATTTTAACCATTCTTGCGAATATAACAGCTATTTTATTTACAAAGTTTTTTTAACCATACCCTGCAAATAGAGGGTCCCTGTATGTATTATGTAAATATTTGTATATGCGTACAATTTTAAATTTTAAATAAAGAATAATAATAATAATAATAATAATAATTCTTCAAAACTTATTAGCGATTCTTTTGTTAACAAATCATGTTTTATTGTAGTATTATAAAGAGATAAATAAGTTGAAATTGAATTGAGTTAAAGGGTAACATTGAAGAGCAACTGGTGAATTATCAAAACCTTTTTGTTTTGTCGATTAGGTCTCCACATTTTGACAAAAATCAACTTGAGTGATCAAACATTGATGCTACAGAGCCGAGGAATATTTGTGGACATTTTATGATCTAGACCAACTAAACATGATGACATTTTAAACGCTTGTGGATGAAATCTCAAAAACCGTTTGCTATTTTCAGTATTGAATGTTTTTGTCGTATTTTTCACGATTTTAAGATTATATCATTCCATAATTGTCGTTGCTCTTACGTGTTCTTATGTTGTTATTCCAAATTTATGTTTTGGTCGTACGCGTCAATACTTTTGGCACCGTTTCTGTACACACTTGATAGAAGCATGAATTCGCATTCTTTTGTAATTTATTACTTTCAATACCTTGTACCTACACTGATAAAACTAAAAGCCCTTATGAACTTTATTAATTAATTAATAGTAATTTGGAAAAAACATAATTTCTTCTCAAGATCACCTAGTGTTTGTATATATTTATTTGTTTTCTAAGTGAGCCAAGAGAAAAAAGTTTCTTAGCTTAAATGTATATTAGCAATGAAAGTGGTAGAAAAGTCAAATTTCGTAAGTTTTTGTTGCAAATTGTCACGTAGAACGGTCTTGAAAAGAATAACGCTTGTTATTTTTGTGTATTGTATAGATTAGTATTTAGCTTATAATTAGTTTAGGAAGTGGATGTATTGAAATCATTATTATATGCATCATTCTGTGTTAACTCTTTTCACTTTTAAATTGCATTTAAATTATGTTTTATGGTTAATATAATAATATCTGCCTAGCGTCGTCGAGTTTGGCGTAATTAGATGGTAAGCCTTTCGTGAATGAACAATTTCATTAAAGAACGCTCTGATTAACGCAAAATGGACAGTTATAGCATTTAGATTTGAAGTTAATATGCAAAATATTACCTGTAAGGTGTGCATAAAATCTGGTCAAATTTGTAGAAGTCCAGTTGAATGTGTGACCGTTTACTGTTATTGTAATTTTGCATATAGAATCATTTATAACAACAGTTTATGTACACAAATATACATCTTAGATTTCTCTTTAATCATGTCTTTCTTGTTTATATAAATTAGAATAAATTACGCAATACTAGACTAGTGAAACTGGTTATCAGTTTTACATAATTACGATATTAATAAATAATATGAGTTGAACGAAGCTCTGCTTATATTCCAAGCTCCTGCAATATGAGGCCGAATTGTACCTGTACGTTAAGTTGTAGTAAGCTAACTCAAGTGCATACATTCTCATTGTTGCCATGTTCCTTGCTCCTAATGTATTTAAAGATTACAAGTAACAGTTTCTACAACGTACATTTGACAAAAATGTTCAATATATCACATTTCCTGCAAGTCCCGCAAACTTGATCAACAAGCCTGGGAAAAGCGCTTTTTGCCACCATTTAGTATAGTCACATTTTCATGCAACATGGACGGTTCTAGATTTTCAACACAAGTTTTGGGTCACGTTACAGCTTATTAAAGTCAAGTTTATGCAAACATAACTAAAATGTCCACGCAACAAGCTATTACTTTGGTGGTCTTAAATGACAACTTAATTGGTAGGACGGATTTTGTACACAACCGATTTGAAAATGTCTGCATTCTTTTTGGTTATTTTTATTTTCACAATGATTTTTTGCAGACAATCCATCATACAAGGACACTGTTTAAACTGGACATTCCACTCTAATAACTCTCGTTATTAGGTCAAGTGACCTAGCAGCCATGTGTAGAGGAGTAAACCTTCCAAATCAGGAGTGGAGCGCCGAAGGCAGACCAGTGCAGCATGCCCACTGATTCCGGCAGCTCCTGCAGCCAACCTGGTGCCAAACGTATTGCTCAGCTTTCCTTTGGACTATACCAGCAAGGAAGAGAGGGGGTTTCCTGTTGTCTGGGCAACTCAGGATCTCCATACACCTTGCCCAGGTGTGCCCTGGAGACGTTCAAAGATCGCACTGCTCAGCCACAGTCGACGCTGCAGCTCCATCAATGTGATCAATAACTGACTCTCTGGGTGCACGCTCCATTGTCTTCCGAGACAGAAGGATGCCAATCGACTCTCGTTGCTTTTCTTCGTATCACGTTTTAAAAGGAATAGTATAACAGAATGAAGTAAAAAGTATGATGTCATTTGTACTTTGCACTGTGGATGAATACTCAGGTGATCAGTAGTCTAAATGGACATAGATTCGTTGCTCAGCCAGCCTTTGGTTATTTTTTCTTCTACATTTCTTCTTGCTCTGCTGGGAATTTAGTGAAAGCACTAGGCATTTGCTGGTAATTGATTTATTTACAAAAGAAAGCTCATCATTTTCAGCATGACCGGCATCATCACTTATTATTATGCATCAGCAGGTTGTTGCATTTTGCTTTTCCCATTCAGAAAGTTGCCATTATGCAGAGGGGACACATCAGTTTTATCGAACGCCTCGTTTCCTTCGTAAGCTTTGTTTGTGTATGGTGTCACTACATACTCTTGACTTCTTCCACCGTATATTACACTCTTCGTTGGAAGTGGAGAACCTGTCTGCTCTGCCATGCCTACGATGTCATAAATCTGCATCTGATCATCCAGAACAATCGGCGATTGGCTTCGATAAATTACTTTCTGTGGTTTAAAAGAACCCCTGTAATATTTGCGCTTGTGATAGTTTCGTACGCACCTCGCAAATATAAGAGCCACCAACAATATGATGGCGATGATTATGATTGGCAGTGCTATGGTAAGCCAATGTATGTTATGCTCTGCTGGTTTTATATTTTTCGCACTGTCTGGCAAGAGGCAGATGCCTTTCGATCGATATTCCACTGTTTGAATACGATACTCTGGTAAGAGTGCTTCCTCAAAGCTTTGCTGTACTGTTCCATTGTTTTCATCATACAACAATGCATACAATTCATGTATGGTTTCGTTATCACATGTACTAACACTAGCTAATGTTTTATTACTCCACGAAACAATGGTTGACCCGGATTCCACATTGGTCACTAAAAGTGAAGATGCGTCGCTTTCTCCCATATAATTGGCAATTTTCTCTACTAGCTTCAGCATATTGTCAGCATCTGATATAAAACTGGTGTAGTTTTTGTCCAGGTGTAGTCTAAATTCATGAGTAATCTGCGATAGCTTACTGGGTGTTACAGAAACCTGTAAAACATCAAACAAATACATATATATATTAATTCTTTATTTGCCATTAAAATGGTTCACTCATTATAATAAAATTGAGTAAGCCTCAGCGTAATGTTAAGATAACAACACTGTTCAAGACAAATGCGTCCAGTGCAGACTAAAAAAAAACTAAAGTGCAAAACTAAGGCCTAATTATATACAATAAATGAACATATTTACAAACACCATATTAAAATATTTTTACAAAACAATATTACAAAAGTACAGTAAATATTACATGACATATTTTACACAATATACATTTGACATGACACAATTAACAGAAACATGCTTTACATTACATAAATTTCACTAATTACATTTACACTATTTATACATTTGACATTACAAAACTAACATAACACGTATTGCATAGTGTTATTACATAACGTTAGTACATAATACGTATTACATACATATATTATACTCTTACATATCCATATTGGTTAGCATAATTAATAATTCTTGATTTTTTCGTCAACCCGGAAAACGAGTAGCTTGTTACTTTATTTCGCGCCTAGCTTGCTTGCTTTGAAAGAGCAAGTTGAAAACTGCATTGATTGCAATATTTGCAAAAGCTGAATTTGGGAATAAGCGCTTTTAAATGATTTAATATTCTATTACGGTGGTTCCCAACCTTTTTTTGACCCGTTCCCCCCTTTTGAAGACTGCTGATTCTCGTCCGCCCTAGCCCACTAACAAAATGAAAAATGCATTTTTTAATTCAATTTTTTTTAATTTCAACATTTTTTTTATTCATGAATAATAATACAATCTGCGGTCACCACATTCAATGTGACTCTTGTTCCTGTTGAGAGGACACCTTGATGTCGGGGGTTATTTTTCCACCCATTCGTTCCCCCCCCCTGGAGGTGGCTCATTCCCCCAGGGGGAATTACCCCCCCCCCCCCGGTTGAGAACCCATGTTCTAATAATATCGTGTTTGATATGGTGCATTCAGAAAACGTGACGGTTCCTCATCTTTTCATGGCACAAACTTTCAAGTTCTCCTAAATAGATACTCAGTTTGACTCTATTAACACAGAGTGCACTAGTAGCACAACAGATAATATTGGTAGAGTGACGAAGAATTTTGATGCTCACCCTCAGAGAAATTGACGTTTCGTTTCCCAGTGTGTTTGTGGCTACAAGCTGATAAGATTCATGCGATGCTACACTCTCCTGTTTTGGCAGTGGAATTCCATATATTGTCTGCTTATCTGAATCAAATCTGATCCATGATTGGGCTTGAAGAGGTCCACCGCTATCTGTGTAAAGTTTCATTTCAAGCTGTCTTGTATTGTAGAAGTCAGTAGCAGGGTCGCGAAATGTTTCCTCTGGAATCTGAACAGGAAAACAAAATTATAGTGGTCAGTTATCATGTGCACTGCATCTCATTTATGACAAGAGGTAATATCTTGCGTGATTAGATGTATCGCACAATTCTAAGTTTATCAAATACATTTGCAACACTGAGTAACATAACAAAATAATCACCAAATATGGATGGATTACTCGGTAACTTCTCTTCCTTTTGTGCACTTGCCCACTATAACGGTTACCAGGCTGACCAGCCCACCAAAGGAAGCTGTTTCAATGGCAAGGTACATGACTTCTGGACTTCTGGAAGGTCACTTTACATACATAGCAATTAATTTTTTAGTTAATGGATACCGATCACCTAATTACTCATACCTGAAACTGCAGTAGTTGACCCATTTCTGCTTTTATTTCGTCAAAAGGATAAGCTATTATTGTGCCTGCAAAAATGTGAAAAGTATCTGCTGTATGAATCTTATGCAAGAAAAAAACAAATAAAGGCATTCTTGCATGACAATTCAGTTCTGTTAACGCTTTCAGTCCCAAATTATTTTTCTAATTAGAAAAAAAAATTTGCCTTTGCACTTTTGTTCAGTATGTCCCTCTTGTTTACACATAATGATTTTTTTTCTACCTGTGCTCGCGTGCTAAATATAGCCTGTATCCCACGAGATACATTGAGATTCATGGAAGCATAAAATGTGTTTCATTTTGCAACTGCTAATAATTTTTTAAAGTATTTAAGACATTTAGTATGCATGCTATGCTGATCTGTACAAAGTCGTCTCTAAGGTACTGTACCTTACGCAGTTTTTTATGCTATGTAGATTTTCTAGTTTGCCATTTTATCACCATTTTAGTCTATTGTTATTGGCTTAAATCAAAATAACTATTAACAGATCAAATAACGGTCAGTTTTAAAATTTTATTAATTTTAAAGGCAGAAAATGTTCTCGTATCCCACGGGATACAACGGGTATGAAAGGGTTAAACGTTGATTAGAAAACAACAAATATTTATCTAGAGCCTAGACAATTTGTAATTAAACTTGCCTTTCACTAAAATGTATGTTTTTACATCTTGAAAAGGAATTTACATTAATTTGACAAATTTTCAGGTAGCAAACATGACCACTTACCTTTCGGTAGCAAGGGTAGTGCAGGTGTAGAAGTGACGACTTGCGTTGTTGGAAAAGTTGGAAAAACTGTCGAAACTTGAACTGCTTGGCTTGTAGTTTTAGAGTGTGGATATGATGTTATTATTTCGATTGTTCTGTTCTGCTCAGCGAAGGTTTCACTAACTGTGCTCTCACCAACTACAGATGTTTTTGCTGTGGCCATCACTGACGGCTTTTCTGTAGGTGTTGTGGTGTGACCTGAAGTCGTTTCAGTCGAAAGAATTGTTGAGGGCATCACACTAGATATCTGAACACTCTTTGAACTATGAGGAACAGTTGTCATCGCTGCTGACCTGAAAACATCTTCAGGAAGATATGACGTTGTTGTTGCTAAAGTATTTGGTATGCCAATAGTTTTCGTAGTTACCAGGTGTGGCGTTCTTGCTGTGTTAATGGTTGACATATTCTGGAGTATGGTGGTTGATCGAACAGTCGGCATTGAAAGGGGAGGAAAACTAGTAGTTTGTGAAGTGGTTTTCAACGCACTCACAGTATGTGTAGGACTGAGTGTTGACATTTGAAGCTCTGCTATACTTGCCTCAGTGACAGCTGAGTATAAAGATGATTTATTTGGAGCTCTTACTAAAACTACACCTGGTGTCCTCATAGACTCTGTTGGTAAAGCAAGCATGGATGTAGGAGCTACTATATGTGACGACTGTAACATCAGTTCTTCTGTTCGAGTAGCACTTTCAAACTGCACAGATGTTGCTAGTAGATTTTCTAGCTCTGCTGTTGTTTTTGATTCAGAAATCAATGTTGTTTCCAAAGCTGTTACTACGTGATTTAATATGGAAAAGGTTTGTGAGTCTAATATTGATTTGCTACTATTAATATGGTCTACAGAAGCTGATTGCATTACTGACGAACTTGAAGTGATATTCTGTAAAGTGGTTTTCATTTTCAATGAAAAGGCGGATGATGCTTGTTCTGCTTCAGAAGAAGTTTTAAACGAGTGCATTATTGAATTTACTACTTCCTGGGTTGTCATATTATTGGCTCCTGAAGAATATTGTGCAGTTGCCGTTTGTGTTTTGGTTGTTGGTGTTGTTCCCGTTACTGTCGTGCTAAAACTTGGCAACTGCATACTTGGCGTGGCTTCATTTACATTCGATGGTGTTTCTTCACTTGTGGAATGATGAAAGTATGCCTCTGTGATGCTCGGTTCCAGCTGCAATGAGATATTGGTTGCATTATTGATTTTCGTTTCATTGGGCACATTTTCTTGTACTGCTGCGCTGGTGTATGTGCTGAGGACTGTCACGGGGGGTGATAGGACTGGGTTATCTGTTTGTAAAGCAGCCAATGAATCTAAGGTGGTCGTCTCTCCTTTGATTAGCATATCGTGTTCAAGCGAGTATGAAATAGCAGACGCTATGGTGTGAAAGGTCGTATTCATGGTTTCAGAGGTAATGGAGATGCTCACAATTGGTGGTGTGACCATTCTTGGTGTGTAGTAGAAATTTTGCATGGAGAGTGTTTCACTTTGTGTGAAAGAGTTGCTATCTGCGACAGAATTCAGTTGATTACTTTCTGTCTTTGTGACATTTTCATGTCCTTGTTCATGTAATTTTGCAGTTGTTCTCTGGGCATCTGGAGAATCATAGCTGTACATTATGTCCATGTCAAGCACATTTACTGTTTTCCCTTTGCTCTTGTCCTCGCTTGGTGCATTTGCCATTACTGTGTTAAACTGGGGTGCTTCAACAGTCACAGAAGTTGAGATGCTTGCAAGATAGTTTTTGGTCGTTGTAGGGTAAAACGTCTGATGCATTGAAATGGTGTCTGGAACAAATGTAGGAGTGGTTGGTAGTAGTGGTGTGCTACTTTGCAAAAGGGCTGCACTGTCAATCTGGGTGAACATTTGGTTTATTGTCAAAATTGGTGACACAGCTCCACCTGCTGTTATGACTGAGGATGACTGTTGGTGCTCGCCAGTAATTGAAGTGTTAATCATTGCCTGCACTTTGTTTTCGGAGTGCAAAGAGACCTCATGTGAATGTGCCATTGCAGCTGTCGTTTTAGGAGAGCTTACGACCTCATTTGAATGTGCCATTGCAGCTGTTGTTTTAGGAGAGCTTACTCTTGGCATTGACGTTTCACCGGAAATTCCTCTTATAGAAGTACTTGTATGTAGTATTGATGTTTGAAGAAGTACAGTGGGAGTGGTTGCAGTGCCTTCTGTTGAGGTTTCAGGTAGTACAGTTGAAGTGGTTGAAGTATCTGCTATTGAAGTTTCAGACAATGCAGTTGAAGTGGTTAGTGTACCTACCACTGAAGTCTGGGACAGTATGGTTGAAGGGGTTGCTGTGCCTACTGCTGAAGTTTCAGGTACTACAGTTGAAGTGGTTGAAGTATCTGCTGTTGAAATTTCAGAGAATGAAGTTGAAGTGGTTAGTGTATCTACCACTGAAGTCTCGGACAGTATGGTTGAAGGGATTGCTGTGCCTGCTGCTGAAGTCTCAAGCAGTGTCCTTGAAGTGATTGTTGGACTTACGGGTGAAGTTTTTTGATGTGCAGCTGTACTTCGTGTGTGAGAGGCACTGGTTTGATTGTGCGCAGACGTGGCTTGTACGCTACTATACGTGCTTTGTTCTGGCGCCGTAGTTGCAGAAGATACTTCGAGACCTTCATTGTTGATGGAACCTTCAGGAGGATGGGATCTATCAGCATCAGTGTTCTCGATGTCTACATGCTCGTCATGTTTGACTGTTGACGTTGATGAAGGCGTTGGCAAATAATCTAGCGTGTAATTTGCCGGATTGTTGGTCGTTTCTCGCCTGGAGAGCCCTGTACGCAGAAATTAATTTACATAAATTTACGCTGGTAGTTAATTGGTTTAACAATACATAACCTTTACATGCAAACGTCTGAAAATACCAACAAAGGAAAGCTTATGCCATCAAAGCATACATGTTTGTGTTAAAAACGGATAATATTATTTTTGAAAAATTACTTTAAACGATAACGTTTCGAACTCTAGTTTTCATCTTTAAAACATTATAATGTAAAAAAATATTAAATTTAAAAAACATGGAAAAACAATGGTAGTTCGGAAACAATGGTAGTTCGGAAACGTTTACGCCAGAGTTGCCATGAATTACAATGAACATTTTTAATGATGCAATAATATACCATTGTACAAATCACTTTGTGGGATTTTTTGCAAAAATCAGCTGATTCTTGACGTAAATATTTTTTTTAATACAATTTACGTAATTACATCATGTAACATAATATATCATATCATATCATATAAACTAAAACATCAAAGCGCAGTAGTTTTTAATAGGGGTGAGCATCGAACGTTCGAATCGAATTCGATTCGAACGAGTTTTTTTAGTTCGAACTCGATTCGAATCCAAAACTATACATTCGAATAATTCAGCACTTCAATCACATATGTTCCTGATCACTAAAACGATTGAAACAACATGCAAGTGGCGTAATTTAGCTGTGATTTCTGTGCACAATTTTAAACAAATTACTAGGCGTTTTATTGCAGAACAAAATCTAGTGATACACATGATCTTTGTAAGACTAATTTTTACTGGTGGTTCGAAAACTTGTTCGAAAATCGTTGAATCTCAGTTCGAATTCGGTTCGAATTCGAAACACTGAAGTTCGGTTCGATTCGAAAGTCACAAATTCGGTTGAATTCACTTTCTGGTAGAGAATGCTCACCCCTAGTTTTTAATGATCAAAGTAGTATCACGATACCACAAAGGCAAGGTACCAACATCGTGTTATGTGAGAACGAACTGGAATTATTCGGTACTTTATTAAATCTGTTGTCCATTTTTTACATTTAACTCACCGAATTTGAATCCTCCAAAATGAAATCTGTATGGAGTCGTCGTTGGTAGATCGTTGTTTGATGGTTCAGTTTGTTCATTTATTAAGTAATCATGGACCTTGTCAGTCTCTGCATTACAAAGTTGCAGTACCATTACTAACAGCAGCTTGGGCACCATGATTATGTTTTCCAGATAACTCTGAAGAAATTAATATGCGTTCTTAGAAGAAAAAATGTTCGATAAGAGACGATATTAAACATGGCGTCTGAAGTAGAAAGATCTGCACGCTGTCTGTAAATTTAAATTACTATGAACCAGCAGTGTCAAGCCTTCAACTTTGATATGGTCGTCTAGCTATTGCAGAACTCCAAATAGTTATCGCCAATGCTCAAAGTAAACATTTATATCATTATAGCATGTCTTCAGATGTGATAATCTGCATCATGATTTATTGATTGCATATTTTGCTAATGACTACGTGGCTCATTCTTATTTAAATGCTACTGTATAACAAAACATCTGCAATGGCTGCAGCGAACATGGAGGAAGAAAATGGAAACTTTCATATAAAGAGAATTGGAAAGTTTGGTGGAGTGGTAAAAAATAAAAATCCAAAGGTCAATCTCCTAAAACAAATTAGGATAAATACCCACTATGGAACGAACTCTGTAATCAAGCAAGCAATTCTACTTTGGAATTCTCTACCATTACATGTTAAACAAATCAAGTCCCTATCAGCATTTAAAACAAAATTAAAATCACTAATATTAACCAGATATGAAATACCATCACACTAGTACGACAACATACACACTAATTCAGAATTTATATATCCACGGCCATATTAATTAAATCATAGTTTTTTTTCATTTTTTGTGCGTAGTTGTAAATATGTTTGATTTTATTCGTCGTTACTTTCCATTACTGCACAGTAGTTTAGATTGCACTGACGCATTTGCCTTTAGCAGTGTAAGTTTTTATTAACTAACACTGATTGATCATCTCTGTAAAGTTTTTATCAGTGATTATCAATGTATTTTAATGGAAAATAAAGATTATTGTATATCTACACACACACACACACACACACACACACACACACACACACACACACACACACACACACACACACACACACACACACACACACACACACACACACACACACACACACACACACACACACACACACACACGCACGCGCGCGCACGCACACACCCACATATATGTTTTTGGTACTAATAATCAATCTGGTTTCTTCTTTTGATGTGCTACACCCCCAAAAAGACAAAAATTAAAAAGTACACCCGTGGGGTGGCGATTGGGGTTTCCAATTAGTACAGCTGACAGTAGAAAAAGAAAAAAAGCTTCATGGTTTTGTTTGAATGTGCTGTAGTGACGCAACACCCAGACAGTGTGTTTTTTTACGTGACCAACCAATGAGTTTTTCATTAGTCTTTTCAACGCTCACCGTTAATCAATCAACGTGTTGCCAATTAGCAGCAGACATGCAATGTGTGCAAGGACGGATGCGTTGCGTAATGAAAATACATATCCAGGTACGCAAATACCTGCGTGGCATATGAACCAGCCGGCTATAAACATTATGATCAATAGTAATAACAATACGAAGCCTGGCACACTGTACTGCCGGTAGAACTAAGCGAAACCCACATAGACAACTTTCACTTTCATTACAGTATGGCCGCATAAAACTAATAATTCATATGCGGGTGCAGCAATTTGTAAAAGTGGTTTTCAATTCACCTACATTGCACTAAAAAGCCTCGAGTGTTGTAAGAAACCGACCGTGAAACTAAGCAATTGATTACATATCATTTGTCGACTTAACACTGGCTAAGTTTTAAATTCTGTTAATGTCTGATTGGAGACTTATTAAACGCAGAAACGACTTAGCAGCCATTTTTTCCGGACGAATCACTTATGAAAATCCCGTGCTGACCGAAATTTTGAGCACCTATCTCAAACGTTTTCCACAAAAGGTTTTTCTATAGAATCTTTATTTAATTCCTTTCATTTCAATAGTTTGGCCTCTAAACTAAACAATTCTGCTTGGGATTTCCATCTGTTTTGATACGCTCGATACACGGGCTTCATTACCGTGTATCATTTTTTCAAAGCTTCTTATTTGCGGAAACGATTACGCCTAGACCTACTTGATTTATTTCTTCTGAATATCTAAAAAGAAATATTTAGTAGGCGCTTTTCAGGTGTCTTTTCCTGGTGGATGGTTTAATTAAAATTGTAGACAATCAACAACCAACTAAGCGAGTCTTAAACTAACAGTAACATCAGTACAGTCTTCGAATTATTATTATTGATTTCACAGTTGCACATCTTTTGTTGATGAATAATAGATGAACTTACGCAAAATCAAATGAGATTTCTTTGTTAATAACTTATTGCTTATCACTTATTATTAAATTCTTCATTGATCAATCATCAAACAGTAGCGACTCCAATTTCACCAACTCCTTACCTAAAACATTAACTGAGTTTCACCCACAACAGAGACAGTGAAAATCTCAGTAATGCGTTTACCTATTTCTTCTTCAACTGGCTACTATATTATAACCTAAATTATTCTGCCTTCAAACGGTCACTAGGTTTGTTAATTTAATAATATAATCGTGGAAGATGTCCACGAAAGAGGCTGGTTCAAACAACGTTGATAATAAAAAAATAATATGATGCGTAACGTGCTGCATGTATCCACAAAAAGATGTCTCATTATGAACTTATTAATATCTTAACATATTTATGCCTTAAAACCATAGTACACCATCGTATCATTGTAGCTTCTATTTCTAACATTCCTGACATTAATTTCTAAGCATTTACTAATGAGTTTTAACTGAAAATAGGTTCGGTTAAGTTATTACGAATAGTGCTAGCAAGGAAGGTTCAATTTTCAGATATTTTTGTTCATTTATCATCATTTTAAATTAAGTATCACCTGTGCATTTAGTGAAACTTTGACAGCCAATATTCAGCCTACAAGTTACAGCTCCAGTAACTGTTGTACGTAAAATTTAATACATTTAAACAAACTTGTTCCATACTAGCATGGTAATAGTAAACTAGGCACATATTGGTAACCCTTTCCACATGCTTGCTGAATCCAGTAATCATTGATGCTCTCACCTGATGTACCTGTATGAAACGCTGTCAGTAATCAATAACCTGCGTCTGTTTACCGCCGATAACTGTGGCTCATTACTGTTATTAAAACCTCACAATTTCATGGAGGTCATAATAATATTATAAGCCCAATTGATGGTAAGACCTAAGAAAGAAAACTTGCAAGATTTATCGCCAACTTGAGGTTTACTAGTTGTACATAACTGTTAAATGCAGAAAAAATTTGGCCGATAAAATGTTAGCGTTTTTACTTTTAACGTAGTTTCGTCAGGTCAGAGTCAGTTAGCAAGGTATAGTGTCCATTTGACAAAGTAAGTAGGAAAAAACTATCAGTCTTTATTTGCATTATCAACCTTTAAAATGAAAGTTTCACAAGTGAATGGAATTGACTTAAAGCAAATACGTCGGTGCAAAAAAAAAGAAATACAGAAAATGGGCACGAGGTGAGAAGTTGAATCTGGTCGCCATCGGGGTGCTGTAAAACCAGTCATTGCTAAATACCGTTTTTATCAGTTTAGAAAACTCACACGCCTTTAATTATTAACATAATGCACTCCGAAGTACTAAGTTCGCCGTTTCTCAGCCCGAAACAGGTCTTGCACAGTTATGAACAGTGATGTACGGTTGCGGTGGATTCGTATACCTTAGTCTTCAACTTAGTCCATACCGTGGATATGTCCACTGATATTTGCATGCGATTTTAAAGGGAGTTTTGTGAGATTTCACTTGTGTTTAATGCCAGCTCAAAACCTGAAAGACATTTTTCAACTAGAACACTATTTAAGGATGACATTTACGTCATCTAGTTCACGTTGGTGCATTTGATAAAGAATGTTTTTAGTTTAATCAATTATAAATGTTTTTTCCACATCTGCAGGTATACGAATCCACCGCAACCGTACATCACTGTTCAAACTGTGCAAGACCTGTCTTGGACTGAGAAAAGGCGAAGTTAGTACTTCGTAGTGCATTATGTTAATAATTAAAGACGTGTGCGTTTTCTACACTGATAAAAACGGTATTTTGCAATGACTGGTTTTGCAGCACACCGATGACGTCCAGATTCAACTTCTCACCTCGTGCCCATTTTCTGTATTTCATTCTTTGTACAGACGTGTTTGCTTTAAGTCAAATCCATTCTCTTGCAGTCATTTTAAATACTGATAATGTCAAATAAAGATTGATACTTTTTTCCTACTTACTTTCTCAAATGGACACTATACCTTGCTAACTGACTCTGACCTGACAGAACTACGTTAAAAGTAAAAATGGTAAGATTTTATCAGCCAATTTTTTTCTGTTTTTATCCATGAGAACAGTTATGTAACCAATTACGTGAACAGTTATGTGAACAGTCATACATGTGAACGTGCGGTGGATACGCGAGACCAGTTGTACGATCGTTTGTGTGAACAGTTACAATCCCAGCATTTTCGACACAGTAATTTCACCGTAAAAGGCAAACAAAAACTTCTGAGAGACTCATAAGACCTATGCACCTGCCTACACGAGTGAGGGCAATTTCATCAAAATGACATAAACCAGAAAAACAGGTGAGATGCTCAGATACAGGACGCACAACAGGTTTCTGTTAAGACAGTGATCTCCCTGTCTGGATTAATAAGCAAAAAGTGCTCTAGTAGTAATCATCATTATAATCTATCATAATTGAAAACAGAATTGTGCTATTTGTCTGAGTGCAATGACAAATTTGAAATGGTGTTCAGTGGTATTCTGGACAGGTAAAAGAGATGTACGTTCAGGGCCTATTTCAAGGGGGGAGTGGGGATACTTCCCCGGGGCCTCACCTTCCAGGGGGCCTCGCGCCAAGGTAACATTTTTTTTGCTTTATGCGAACATGCTGCCTCCTCTCTCTCTCTCTCTCTCTCTCTCTCTCTCTCTCTCTCTCTCTCTCTCTCTCTCTCTCTCTCTCTCTCTCTCTCTCTCTCTCTCTCTCTCTCTCTCTCTCTCTCTCTCTCTCTCTCTCTCTCTCTCTCTCTCTCTCTCTCTCTCTCTCTCTCTCTCACTCTCTCTCTCTCTCTCTCTCTCTCTCTCTCTCTCTCTCTCTCTCTCTCTCTCTCTCTCTCTCTCTCTCTCTCTCTCTCTCTCTCTCTCTCTCTCTCTCTCTCTCTCTCTCTCTCTCTCTCTCTCTCTCTCTCTCTCTCTCTCTCTCTCTCTCTCTCTCTCTCTCTCTCTCTCTCTCTCTCTCTCTCTCTCTCTCTCGCCGCACGCGCGCCGCTTGCCAATATTGACAAGTATTAAGGACTGGTCTTGAGAATAAAGCAGGTTTTCTTTCAATTGTTCTTTCCTTTAGCAACTGTATAACTTCATATCTTCTCTTCGAAATTGCTTCTCCGGCGTTCTAGCAATTCAAAAATTTTCTGGGCCAACCATGGGGCCCCCCCCCCCCCGACTGGGTCTCACACGCCCCACTTCCCCGGGCTTCGCCTAGGCTGAAATAGGCCCTGTGTACGTTTTACTGTTTGAGTAGCGGCAAGATGTATTGTGTTACTGCATGCCTTGTCTAGTGTCATACATGAGTAATAGTTGGTTGATCGACTAACATTTTTAAAGTAATGAAAGTCTTCTTAATGTAACGCAATAAACAACATTCTTTATTTCCATT
>JAQGDQ010000766.1:0-100084 GCA_030141605.1 Tubiluchus corallicola
AAAAACTCACAATAATTGTAGTAACTGGTTGACTCTGAGCATCGAAGCCAGGTTCTTACTAGAAAATATAAGATTTCAGATTTTTTGTTGATAAAAGAGCACTTAATTCATAGTGTTTCTATTGGGTACCCGATGCAAACATTATTTGTAATACGGTATCAATTGTTTGAATTTAAAATTTAATTTCACCTTCTCCTGTGTGCTTCTACAGTAAGTACCCGCTAGCAAACTACCAACTACTGCTGCTGCTAGGCTAACAGTCACTAGAGAGATTACAGACCAAACCATTTCTGCCGTGGGTGTGGCTTACTAAAAGCAAACACGATTTCATTACCATGAGGTTAATTATCTGAGAGAAATTGTTCATTAAACTTTAAAAACCTTTTCCGGGTGACTAAAGAGGCAAGATGAAATAGATTGTTAAGATTAACAGTGCTCAAACACGATAATAGTAAATAATCATATTCAACTAATCCCTGTATTGATAGTGCTATGCGCGGTATCTGGACTGATGTAGTTGATTTGTTGATAAGTTAAAACTTGCATTTGAGTAATTAAAAATATTCTCAAATGCCTCGTGAGGGAAAACAATAACTTTCACGACTCATATCTCGTGTGTTGAAGCTCTCAGGTGTAATAAATTAATTCTTGTTAAAATGCCTCAGGGTTGTTTTCATTCCTGAATTATTAATTTGTTCCAGTAAAACCAGATAAAGAAGCTATTAGTATTGGGTCATTCTCTACAGAACGTGCAAAACAGATGTGATCTGCTAAATGACTGGAAAGATGTTCTTAAATTTACTCTTCCATGTTATTAATAAGCTTCCCTTGTATACAAAAGGGATACTGACAGAGCTTAAAACACTTGTAAAAATTTACTATGACCTTTTTAAAGTTATCTGAATAATTACTTTTGTCATTACTGTTACAGACGTGAGGTGTGCAATACAACCTATAAACATCAACCAGTGTCATAAACCAATGGTCTTATAAAATATATTTTTTGTCCCTTGCTATAAATATCTGGTCAAATGTTTATGCAAATGCAACCTTTTTACATGTTGAACTGGTTTTCACGTTTGTTGGGCAGTGTTTGCATCTGACATGCATCTTGAATGGACTCAGCTCACTTACAAGGAAGGATGAAAACATATCACATTGTAGGAATGTAATGGTAATAAAAATGAATTAGATGTGACACTTCACAGCTCAGAAGAAGATTCTGTTTCAGAACTATAGAGAAATTTTGGGCAATAACAGGAATGACAAGGTAACAGCAATGACAAGTGAAGTAACAGTACAACAGGAATGACTCATACGCACACTATATAAGCAACAACAAATGTTTTATAAAATCTTCTTAGCTGTTTGGCAAGAACAGAAAAAATACAGCTTTTAAATTTTTATAAAAAGAACAATATCCATTGCATAAAAAACTCACTATACGATAAATTTTAATTGGAAAATCCATCGTTTCTGCTGTGCTCTAACAGTCTTTGTCAGAAATATTCGGAATGAAACAAAAGCATTATAGCAAAACTAAGGGTATCTACGAAAACAATAATCATAGAGGAAAATAACAGAAAATGTAATCTATCATTAATGATTGATTAAAGAAGCAATATATGTATATATATATATTGCTTCTTTAATCAATCATTAGTGATAGATTACATTTTCTGTTTTTTATTAAAGAGGCAATATATACGTATGTGTTTTAATAAAGAAGCAAAAATGTGACTTTGATTTAAAGCTAAGTTTTTACAATTAAGGCAGATTCAACTCGTGCTTCTTTATAGTGATGTTCCTAGCTGGAAACGTCGGATTTCTCTAATGTAAATTTACTAAAATTCATTATATAATGGATTGTTTATGAAACAGACCAGAACAAATTTGTTCTGCCATTGTTTAAACTGTGAAAACCAGAAACTTATGTTGTGCTGGTTTCCTTTCTATAAGCCAGATAGTCTCTCTGCTACTACACAATACTACTCTGAAATATCAAAATATCTTCTTACGTGTCATTGCTGTTACTTTGTTGTCACTCCTGTAACTTGAATGATTATAACAGGAGTGACAGTAACAGGAATGACTGTCAAGCAAAAAGCCTGCTCACACGGACTAACTATGCTACTTGACCCTTTCCAAATATTAAGATTCAACACAGTAAATTACTAAAATTATCCAGACATGATTATAAGCATTTTATGTTCTGTTTTTTAGTAACAGGATATGTAACAGTAATGATCATGAATTAACATATCCAGAAACAATGAACCAAAACTTTTGTCAGGAAACTTAAAAAAACATTGGAGAAACCACCGTTAAAAAGTTTGCCAACTCACAATAGGTGGTGCTCTCTGCTAACAAATATTTATAACAATAGAGTCAATTCAGTGGTACATGCCTCAACTTTTTCACCAAAGTAACAGGAATGACACATGAACACGGAGACACACATGAAATTAAGCAACACGAATATTTGCTAGTTCTGAAAGTATTTGGGAAGAGGATTTTCACTTTTAGCGCGCTGTTTAGAACAAAATACTGCAAATTAATTTTTAAACGGAAACTTTCTGCCAAATCTAATGTAATGGAAAAGTTGAAAATGGGCACAGGGGACACAGGAAAGACTTTCACAGGAACTGATTTCAGCTTCAGTAGAAATGTCTGAAATACTTTTCTGGCAACAAATACAACAGGAATAAGTCTCTTTCTTTGGTGTCTACCAGTCATGAGACAGTATCGCACCAGAAACTTTGTTATTAAAAAAAATCCTGGGACAAGAATTGTACGTTCTGTGGAGAATGACCTTATTAGTATTACTGCCGTGAGGAAATCAAAATCGAGTGACAGAAATTGAAGATACTGTGTTCTAAGCATACGACACGGCAATATACATTTTAACTAACTACCTTGTAATTGAATTTTGCCTTTGACTTGCAGAACTTCTAGACAAAGAAATTTAAAACAGTTATTTCTGAAAAAAGGAAGCAACTTAGCAAAGAAAGTCAAACAATAGGAGAAATCTCTACCGCAGAGAACATTTATGCATCAAAATGTGCTAAGTCTCGCTGCACGACTCCGTCTATTTGTGTCAGCAACACTCTAGGAAAAATGCCTGATTAAGCAATATAAAAAAGGTTGCTAAAAATAGCACCATTTTGGCAGGAATGCCTATTTCTACCAGAGAGCTCTAATTCTATCGCAAACGACAGTATTTCAAGGTATAGGAATGGACAAAATAAAGAATGTTGATGAAATAATGAAGAAATCATTCAACCCATTTATTTTAAAAATTGTACATCTCGATATTACAACTGCACTGTAGGCACAAATTAAATGTACACACCATAATTCGTTTTTGTAGACAATAATCCATATATCGTATTACAATATCTCATAGATTGCAAAATGTCAATCAAGCTTTAAATAAGGTTGAACATCCAGTATCTGGCAGACCTCTTAACTGTTATTTACAGTTTATATGGGGCAATTAACTAGTGCTATTTAAACCCTAACTGCTTATAAGTATTTAAGACTGATTATTCATAATGTCTAATATGATCATTTTGTAGATTTTATAAAAGTTACTTTCCTTGTACCATATTTTCCTAGTACCAGTTCAGCTTTACCAGTACAAAGCTTTCCCAGCACCAAGCCTGCTTTGTGTCATTTTTATTTCATATCAAATTTACTTGTACCAAAAATGCTTGCTAAACTTTGTCAGTTCTGTACTAAATCTTCTCAGCACCACAATATCCCTGTACCCATTTTTGCTAGTGATAAAATTTCACTGTAGTAGAAATTCCTATTACGGCAAATTTTCAGAAAATCCAAATTTCCTTGTGCGAAAATTACTAGGATCAAATTTGGCTGTACCAAACTTAGTTAGTACCAAATTTTCCGTGTTTTTCATTTATTTACATGCTGTAAGCACTTACAGCAATGGAGGTTTGAGGAATGTGTGTGTCATCAAGTGGGACAGGCAAAAAGCGACTTGCGATCTACCAATTAGGGGTGAGTATCGAACTTTCAAATTTGATTCACATGTTCTTTATCATTAAGACGATTGGAACATCATGCAATTAGCATAATTTAGCTGTTAATTTCTGTGCAGAATTTTAAACAAATTATTAGCAGTTTTACTGCAGAACAAAATCGAGCAACATGCATGATCTCTGTGAGAATAATTTTTAATGGTGTTTTGAAAACTGGTTTGAATATCTTTCAATCTCAATTTGCTTTCGAAATGTAACAAACTCGATTCGATTAGAATTTGCTTTGCTGTAGATTATACACACGCCTAGTTACAATGCTTTCTTGTAAGTAGCATAATTATTCTAAGTTAAAACTAACAAAGTATACACTAACAGTAACATAATGCACGTATATACTAACAGTAACATAATGCACGTATACACTAACAGTAACATAATGCACGTATACACTAACAGTAACATAATGCACGTATACACTAACAGTAACATAATGCACGTATACACTAACAGTAACATAATGCACGTATACACTAACAGTAACATAATGCACGTATATACTAACAGTAACATAATGCACGTATATACTAACAGTAACATAATGCACGTATACACTAACAGTAACATAATGCACGTATATACTAACAGTAACATAATGCATGTATACACTAACAGTAACATAATGCATGTATACACTAACAGTAACATAATGCACGTATACACTAACAGTAACATAATGCACGTATACACTAACAGTAACATAATGCACGTATACACTAACAGTAACATAATGCACGTATACACTAACAGTAACATAATGCACGTATACACTAACAGTAACATAATGCACGTATACACTAACAGTAACATAATGCACGTATACACTAACAGTAACATAATGCACGTATACACTAACAGTAACATAATGCACGTATATACTAACAGTAACATAATGCACGTATATACTAACAGTAACATAATGCATGTATATACTAACAGTAACATAATGCACGTATATACTAACAGTAACATAATGCATGTATATACTAACAGTTACTGTTAGTGTCTCTGAGAGGCATTTATGACAAATCTTCAAAAGTCTCAGTTGAATTTCATGTAAACCGCTGATCTTTATTTCTGCAATATTTAAAATTAAAATAGAAAAGTAAAAGTGACTGACATTGGCTAATTTTATAAAAAGTTACATAGTTTAGTTAGATTGACAGTTATTTAGTCCATTCAAAAATATCAATGAATAAATCAAAATAAAAATTAACAGAAATAAACTTACATCGTTGCGGCATATATCTAATGAAAAATTTCGCTTGCGCAAGACATATGTTCATATCTACTACAGAACAGCATAATGAAAACATAACTGGGTCAATGTCCACACTTTAAACTTTCTAGCTAGATGGAGCCACCTTGGCTACAAAATTAAAATTTATTAAGTTAGGTTCACACTGGCCATTATAGTTTAAATCTCCTAAGTTTCTTACTGCCTGATGTTTACAGGTATCTGAACACTCATGTAATACCAAAGCTGCTAAATGTCACATACGACAGATTCCGTAGCACCAATAATTCTCTTGCTTCTACTACACTGCCCGGCAGAGCGTTGTTCTTAATTTGCACTTGTGAAAAACACGGGCTACGCAAACTTAAATTATGTTCGCTAACGAAAATATAACCAACGTAGAAACTACAGGCATCATAATTTGCCATTTTTTGCATCAGCAATAACCATAAAAGTTAAGAAAATGGAAAGTACAAAACATGCTTAATGCTAAAAATATTGGGGTACAATGAAGATTACTGGGATTTGATTGTATTTTTATAATAAACAAAACAAGTTTAATTAATTTACAATTTACGTTGTGATATGCAGCCATCACTAGCAATTATTTTATATAACAAAAGTCTTTTGTTTTCTTCTATGTGAGGTTTTACTTACTGAGAAAATGCTGAATAAGCATAACTGCATACATATTGACAGAGAAAATGCTGAGCAAGCATAGCTGCATACATGTTGACATAGAAAATGCTGAATAAGCATAACTGCAGACATACCGACAGAGAAAATGCTGAATAAGCATAACTGCATAAATGTTGACAGAGAAAATGCTGAATAAGCATAACTGCATAAATGTTGACAGAGAAAATGCTGAATAAGCATAACTGCAGACATACCGACAGAGAAAATGCTGAATAAGCATAACTGCATACATGCTGACAGAGAAAATGCTGAATAAGCATAACTGCATAAATGTTGACAGAGAAAATGCTTAATAAGCATAACTGCAGACATAATGACAGAAAATGCTGAATAAGCATAACTGCATACATGCTGACAGAGAAAATGATGAATAAGCATAACTGCATACATGTTGACAGAGAAAATGCTGAATAAGCATAACTGCATAATGTTGACAGAGAAAATGCTGAATAAGCATAACACCATACTTACTGACAGACAAAATGCTGGGTAAGCATAGCTGCATACAAACGGCTTGCTGAGACCTAACATTAACAAAACAATAACTAAATAAAAACAATTCTTTTTCACTATACTTAACAGTGATGTGTTAAAATAGGTTCAACAAGCACTTGTTGCATTTAAAAGGTTGCACCACTGAGTTCTTAAATATAGTTTCACAGTGCCCACCTCAATGGGTTTCTCCAGTGTGAATTCTCAAATGTCTTTTCAGATTGCCTGCCTGAGGAAATGTAGCATCACAATGGTTGCACTTGAACAGTTTCTTCCCGGTGTGAATTCTTAAATGTACTTTCAGACCAAGTGCCTGAGTAAATGCAGCATCACAGTGATAACACTTAAATGGTTTTTCTCCAGTGTGAATGCTTGAATGTAATCTCAGTGCTCCTGGATGAGCATATGCAGTAGCACACTGACCACATTTGAATGGTTTCTCTCCAGTGTGAATTCTAAAATGGATATTGTTCTTTTATAAAAAATTTAAAAGCTGTATTTTTTTGTTCTTGTCAAACAGCTAAGAAGATTTTATAAAACATTTGTTGTTGCTTATATAGTGTGTATAAGAGTCATCCCTGTTGTACTGTTACCTCACTTGTCATTCCTGTTATTGCCCAAAATTTCTCTATAGTTCTGAAACACAATCTTCTTCTGAGCAGTGAAGTGTCACATCTAATTCATTTTTATTACCATTACATTCGTACAATGTGATATGTTTGCGTCCTTCCTCGTAAATGAGCTATGTCCATTCAAGATGCATGTCAGATGCAAAAACTGCCCGACAAACGTGAAAACCAGTTCAACGTATAAAAAGGTTGCAATTGTATAAAAAATTTGACTAGATATTTATAGGAAGGGACAAAAAATGTATTTTATAAGACCATTGGTTTATGACACTGGTTGATGTTTATAGGTTGCATTGCACACCTCACGTCTGTAACAGTAATGACAAAAGTAATTATTCAGATAACTTTAAAATGGTCATAGTAAATTTTTACAAGTGTTTTAAGCTCTGTCAGTATCCCTTTTGTATACAAGGGAACCTCATTAATAACAGGCAGAGTAATTTTAAGAACATTTTTCCAGTTATTTAGCAGATTTTTTCACATCGTTCTGTAGAGAATGACCCAATACTAATAGCTTCTTTATCTGGTTTTACTGGAACAAATTAATAATTCACGAATGAAAACAACCCTGAGGCATTTTAACAAGAATTAATTTATTACACCTGAGAGCTTCAACGCACGAGATATGAGTCGTGAAAGTTATTGTTTTCCCTCACGAGGCATTTGAGAATATTTTTAATTACTCAAATGCAAGTTTTAACTTATCAACAAATCAACTACATCAGTCCAGATACCGCGCATAGCACTATCAATACAGGGATTAGTTGAATATGATTATTTACTATTATCGTGTTTGAGCACTGTTAATCTTAACAATCTATTTCATCTTGCCTCTTTAGTCACCCGGAAAAGGTTTTTAAAGTTTAATGAACAATTTCTCTCAGATAATTAACCTCATGGTAATGAAATCGTGTTTGCTTTTAGTAAGCCACACCCACGGCAGAAATGGTTTGGTCTGTAATCTCTCTAGTGACTGTTAGCCTAGCAGCAGCAGTAGTTGGTAGTTTGCTAGCGGGTACTTACTGTAGAAGCACACAGGAGAAGGTGAAATTAAATTTTAAATTCAAACAATTGATACCGTATTACAAATAATGTTTGCATCGGGTACCCAATAGAAACACTATGAATTAAGTGCTCTTTTATCAACAAAAAATCTGAAATCTTATATTTTCTAGTAAGAACCTGGCTTCGATGCTCAGAGTCAACCAGTTACTACAATTATTGTGAGTTTTTCTATATTCAGTTTATTTCAAATTTTTACTGCCTCATATATTCAACAGTATGTTTGCCTAAATATGGTTAGTGCGTCTTGTGAAAAGTGAAGAGAATGAAATGGGGTGGTGAAAGACCATCAGGTCACGTAGCAGTCATTGTGATTAATTAATATTGTTGATGGAAAACTGGACGGTTGTGTAAAGATTACTTCAGAATAAAGAATCCCCTAAAATACTCAAAACTACGGTAGCTCTTTTTAAATCAAAGCTTAGATTAAATGACAATAATCTCTGATACTAAAATTTTGTTAAATTTTCAAAGCTACTTGCGCTCAGTGAATCTACTAAGATTGGCAGCGGCACCTTTTTGTCACGTGCGCGTGGCCGACAAATAGAAGGTGGTACCGTGATAAGCATGATCATGAATGGCAGTGTTAGTTTCTGACATTGTATGATGTAGAGCCCATTTTCGTGCCATCATTTAAACTTACACAAACATGTTTGATGCAGAAGGGAAGATGCCTGTTATTGCACAAACTGTGGTTAGTTTCTGTCGTAAGCAATAGCTGTGTTCGATTGCTATTAATTAACTTTCCCAGCTAATTATTCAAATATAAGAAACAATTGCTAACCTTTTTAGGCAAGAAACTGTATATTTTGGACAGCAAATTAAGTCTAATCAATCGCCTGGTTTTCTTTAAACAAATGGTGTTAGCAGCATTAAAGACATTTACAGAGAGACAAATTTCTTCTTGATAAGAAAATACATTTACTCACAAGGAAAATTCAGCCATTCAAGTGACAATATTTTTATGGTGCAATGATAAATACTAACCATTGACAAGCAAAATGATGGTAGTAAATCTAGCAAAATGTAATAAAATTTGAATGAACGCAGCAAAGTAATAATGCAAAATGTAATAAAACAATAAAAAAGGCAACTTAGCCAAGCAAGAAAATGTGAAAGTGTTTAAACATATTAGTAGTAAAGCAAGTAAGAATGTCTGTAAAATCATAGCACCTGCTAAATGCAATATGTTTTCACTCCCACCCCTACTCTATAATGGTTCTGTCCATTACCAAGCTGTTGCACATCTGTAACTATGCAGGGACATTTTGGTTTCTGTGGTCTATTAGGCACTTGTCAGCACCCGTTCCATTGGCATATAGGACGAAAGAAGAGCAACCTGGCAGTTAATAAATAAATTTTGCCGTTTCTACATGTTTATCTAAGAATTTCTGTTTAATCGTGTTAGTCATGCATGTCAGCACCACCTGGTGTTGTTACAACGTCAAATAACTTAACAAAACATCAAAAAAATACACTACAGCTATAAAAGCCAGGCCAGCAGAGAAATAATGGGGAAAAAGTAAATTGTGCAGACTCAGCCTAATGCACTACTCAGGTATTTAAAGCACAAGAAAACTCTCCACTTATATAAAGCTTAAAATATTTGACTTGAATTCTTATACCACTTACATACTGTAGTTTTGCATACAGGGCTTGCGTCAGCAGTACTGCTGTATAAAACATGTATATTTAAACTTCTGTAATGACCGTTAGACTCAGCCATAAGTCATTTGAAACACTGATAAATAATTAGAGCATTCGTAGCACACGCATAACTAATTAAGTAAAATTTTAAATTACTGTATCTTGTCAATAAGATTAAAAATACGTTTTTGGTTAGTGAGTGGTGCACCCTGGAGGGTGAGTCAGAAACATATTGTCTGTTGGTGAAAGCATTTTAAATAAATAATTGTCTTTTCTAGTTAGATAAGTCTTTCAAGCAGTTAAGCAAATTGCTAAGTAATATAACATTGCTTAGAAAGTTTTTTGGGACATAATTTAACATTTCCGTTTCTTCGCTTGACTTACGTTGTGCGTGTATGATGTCATGTAATGGCAATATTGAAATAGTGTTGCGGGAGATTTAAAATGAAGACAAACCGAAAGTTTTTTTCACGTGAGTACGATATATGCAAAAAATTGCTATAATAAAGTAAGTAATATAATCTTTTAAGGCAATTTTCGTGAAACCTACTTCGAGTACCCATTTTCTTGTCTTTTAAAAAACTGTATTGGCAGCAAACTAAACAGGGATGAGGTGCTGGGGGGGGGGGGGCGTTGATAACGAATAACAAGATGATTAGCAATGACAAGCCAGCAATATGCCTTAATTTAGTATGTAGGAAAAGTGGTTTACTTTCCGTACAAGTTCGACTGACTGCTTTGTACTAGTTATGACTGCTGTTATGACAAACCAATTTCATTTTCTGTGCCTGCTAACAAGATAAAAACATGTTGTTAGATTTTTCGATGGGTTTTGATTTGTTTTTTTTTATTCTTTCCTTATTTTCTTTTGACCATCTGTCTTTATCGCAGCTACTGAAACACGATCGCGTTTCTTTCTGCTGTTTTGTTCTTTGTTAGTAAACAGTTTTGGTTGTTTTCTCAATTTATTTCATTTTTTACAGATAATCCCTTCATCGCCCAAAGATGAATCAGGCAGAACATTCAGTTCCTGGATTTGTGAAAATTGGAAATGATGTTCCAGACGAATCCGTAGATTTCAATATGCAAATTAACAACGTTCCAGTAAAAAGTGCAAGTGATGATGAATCAGCTAAAGTAAACAACAGCAAAAAAGTACATGAGTGTGATTTTCAAGCACATGATATACCTATAAAAACTGAACAGGATGATTTCATAGATGATGTAGAAAAGAATGATATTGATGTAACTTCGCATAAGAGACTTAACCCTTTGCTTATGAATAATGAATACAGTGTTGAAGTAAATAGAGAAGCTTATCATTTCAATGGAGAGACAAGAGATGAAAAAGTTAAAACTGATTGTGATTTTATAAAAATTGAACCTAATACTTCAGCTGATGATGATGAAGAAAATAAAAGAGATTCAACAGAAGATGAATTTCTTGTTAACGAAAGATGTAAAGAGCTGCTATCATTTAACGTTAATCAATTTGATTTTGCTGTTAAACACAATGAAGTTGCAGCTCCTTCTATCCAAGAATTACAAGAATCGAATAGAATCAGGATTACTAAGTCTGGTGACAAATTACACTCAAGAACTCACACTGGCTATAAACCTTATAAGTGCAGTCAGTGCGGTGCTGCATTTACTCGGACAGGTAGTCTGAAAAGACATTCAAGAATTCACACTGGTCATAGACCTTTCAAGTGTAGTCAGTGTGATGCTGCATTTACTCAGGCAATTGGACTGAAGTTACATTTAAGAATTCATACTGGACAGAAACCATATAAGTGTAATCAATGTAATTCAGCATTTGCTCATCCAAGTCATTTGAAACAACATTTAAGGATGCACACTGGAGAGAGACCATTCAAGTGTAATTACTATGATGGTGCCTTTACTCAGGCTTCTGATATACAAGAATATTCAAGGACTCACAGTGGAGGGAGTAGGTATTGCAATGCCGCATTTAGTCGGTCAGGTGACCTGAAGGATCATTTAAGAACACACACTGGTGAGAAACCATTCAAGTGCAGTCAGTGTGATGCTGCATTTACTCAAGCAGGTAGTCTGAAAAGACATTCAAAAACGCACACTGGAGAGAAACCTTTTAAGTGCAGTCAGTGTGATGCTGCATTTGCTCATTCACAAGATTTGAAAAGGCATTTAAGAATTCACACTGGAGAGAAACCGTTCAAATGCAGTGAGTGTAGTGCTGCCTTTGCTGAGGCAGATAAGCTGAAGAGACATTTAAGAACTCACACTGGAGAAAAACCATTTAAGTGTAGTCTGTGCGATGCTGCATTTGCTCAGTCAGTTGGATTGAAACAACATTTTAGAATTCACACTGGAGAGAAACCATTCAAGTGTAGTCAATGTGGTGCGGCATTTGTTCAAGCAGGTGGACTGAAACAACATTTTAGAATTCATACTGGAGAAAAGCCATTTAAGTGCAATCTGTGTGGTACTGCATTTACTCAGGCGGGTCATCTAAAAGAGCATTCGAGAATTCACACCGGAGAGAAACCGTTCAAGTGCAGTCAGTGTGACGCTGCGTTTATTCGAGCACAAGATCTGAAACGACACTCAAGAACTCACATTGGAGAGAAACCATTCAAGTGTGGCAAGGTGACGCTAAATTTGCTAAGGAAGGCAGTTTCTCAAAAAAAAACATTTAACAACTCACAGCTGAAGAATTAGCATACAAGTGTAGTTACTGTCCTGCTCAAATTACTTAGGCAGGTGAACTAAAAGTGCATTGAGGAACTCACAATAGAAAGAAACCATTTAAGTGCAGTCAGTGTGATGCTGCATTTTCTGCCTAATGATTTGAAATTATGTTTAGGAACTTACACTGGAGAAAAATGTTTCAAACACCGTCAAAAAATGACGAATTTGACCTGAAATTGTTTACCTAAGCAAAAAATTTATAACAAAATAGAATTAGTAACTCATACAAAGAACAGAAAATTTTTTTAAAGCTATCAGCATGATGTTGTTGCTTCTCAAGTATTTTTCAAAAAACACTTAAGGTAGTGGTGGTGCTGGTGCTGGTGCTGGTGCTGTAGAGCAATGATGTAGAATAAGCTTCACAAAAGCCAAATTGAAATTTCGTTTGTATATTACATCAACTGAGAAAATTGTTAATGTGATTAATGTAATAATATTTTCAAAAATTTCGGAACCTGGTGACAGGAGAGTGATTGGACGATGATTTAATAGGTTGTTTTACTTTTTACGAAATGTTTTCAATTTTACGAATTATTTGCTAAAACTAAAATGTGCTAAGACTTAAATGAGAGGCCAGTTTGTAGAATTCGACAGCAACATTGTCAGAAACTTGCAATAAATTTATTTTTATTCATGTTATTAAAGGAAAACCGGATGATTAGAAACTGTCGCAGGTTTCTGACGTAAGCGATAGCTGTGTTCTGTTGCCGCTAATTAATTTTTAAGCTAATTACTCAAACATTAAGAACAATTGTTAACTTTTATAGGCAAGAAAATGTATATTTTGGACAGTAAATTAAAATGAGATTGAGATTAAACAATCGTCCGGTCTTCTTTCTAGAAACAACAATGTTTTGAATTTGGAGACGGGATAAAAGAAGCCAGATTTATTGTTTATAGAGAAAAAGGATTTAAGAATGATTGGAAAACCTTGCAATAGATGGGACTTTTGTCCATATTCTTGCCTACAGACAGGAGGAATTTACTAAATGCACTTGCAATAGAGAGGGAGTCACTTTTAGTACAATCATTGCTATCTGCAAAGGAAGGAACAACTTGTGTTTTGCTTTTTAACATTGTTCTTGTTTTCAGCAAAATAAATGGCCATGATATTCTCTTCTGAACATTTGTTTAATAAGACTTACTTTGTCCGACTAAAGTCTTGTAAAAAGTCTCTTCAGAAGTGAATTAGAAAGCTTGTGGGATTTAAAGAGCTTGTTATATTTCCGACTGATTGTAAAATGCAGGAATTATCCAGGATTTTCCAAAGGATTTTCTTTCTCTTTTACTAAGTGTGCGAATCGGCGCATGTTTATTAAGGGCAGTTTCAAATGATTCCAAGAAATGGTAAAAAGCATCATTTACATTAAGTTTACTATTGAAAATATTTAAGTGTAGTCAGTGTGATGCTGCATTTGCTCACAGCATTAGTCTGACAAGACACTCACACTGGAGAAAAACCATTTAAGTGTAATGAGTGTTTTGCTGCATTTGCTCGAGCATCTGATCTGAAGGTACAGCTAAGAATTCACACTGGATAGAAACAGTTCAAGTGCAGTCAGTGTGGTGCTGCGTTTACTCAGGCAGGTAGTCTGAAAATACATTCAAAAACACACACTGGAGAGAAGCCTTTTAAGTGCAGTCAGTGTGATGCTGCATTTCCTTGTGCACAAGATCTGAAAATACATTAAAGAATTCACATTGGAGAGTGTTCAAATGCAGTGAGTGTAGTGCTCCCTTTGCTGAGGCAGATAAGCTGAAAAGACATTTAAGATTTCACACTGGAGAGAAACCTTTCAAGTGTAGTCAGCGTGATGAAGCATTTGCTGCGGCATCTGATTTGAAGGATAACTGAACGCAACTAGAAAGATACTAGTTTCCATGAGCTCAAAAAGACGACAAATGAAAGTAAAAACCTCCGACCAGGCCGGTGAACAAATTGAACAAATAATCACCATTGAACAATGGACAGGATGGAAACGAATGTCGCGAGCAGAACATGAGCAACTTACTGGAGTAGCATTGTGTTGAAAGCTTGCTTAAGTAGACAGAATATATTCGTTACTAGCAGCCAGCCATGTTGTGTGTCGCCAGTTACCGTCAATTTCCACCAGTTGTTGAGTTTCCAGTTGTTCTCAGTAATGAGATCGGCAACTGCTTTCTCTTGTATGCACACACAAATTTGGATACCATTATTGCTGTAAAAGTCTTATGTTTGTAGAATGCAGAAGAGGGTCTGTGACAGTAAGGGGTAGTTATGAGAAAGAAACCATTATTTTGTCTAAATGTTGTGTTTTGTTTCTCTCGGAAGGCACGTAGAGAAAACCGGAAAACACGTCGTCAAATTAAACTAATTTTTTTAAGCGAGAATTCTACAACACAAAAGTATGAAGGAACGCGAAGTGATTACAGTAAACGTGAAAATCTGGAAAACGTTTAAGTGTATCTGAAAAAACAAGAGAATGGGTAAGTGGCGTCCATGTGAATCAGCATGTGTGACATGTTCTTATCTGTGGCTAACATTTTAATGTTTGTGCTTACTAAGATTTCCCTTATTAGTTAAGCGGGCTCATCACGAGGTAGAAGTTACGTAATGTGGGATTTGCTTTGTTCACATGGTTATCTAAACTGATGCTCATTTAATAAACGTTTGTTTTAGTATTCACTAATTTTTCAGCAGTTGTGGCTGTATCTTGCAGACGTTACAGCATGTGCCTTTGTCAGCGGCCTGCTTCGCCTTATATAGCATGCCTGAGAAGCTTCTAGAAGTTCCCTTCCAGAACATTCTACACGGTAAGACAATTATTCTAACGGAACATTCTAAAATGTTGTATTTAATTATATTAGATATCAGCGATCTCCACAATACTAAACTCTTAAAGAAGCTTATAAATGATCTCCCGCCATCAAGCCCCAAAAATAGAGAAGTTGAAACACAGCCCAGAATTATATTCAACTTCACACTTATTAATGGTCAGTCAAACACAAAGACGCATTTCGCTAGCTTCAAATATGAAACAGAAATTGGTGGATGTCATCAAACTTGTCAGTGAAAATTTTCTTGATGTTGTCTATTCACTTTTTCAATTTAATATTTACTCACATAATCAACAATATTTTTTACGATACGTTTTAAATACAATACAATTCAAATACAATAATTAAGTTAATACAATACAAAGTTAATAATACAGATTTTTTTTAGATTAAAAATTGGCCAAGAAATGGTTAAAAAAGTGAACTTCTTGGTGAACACTTAATTGCAAGTTCGAACCGCTTTGTATTCTTGCCATCAGCAGTTCACAAAAGTTCAATTGCATTAAAATAGGTAATCTGAACTTGATTACAGGTGCAATGATTCTAGCCAGTATCTCTGCATCGAGACATGTTTAAATTAAATGAAGCAGCGCCCCAAAAACAGGACTCTCTGAACTTACTAGGAGTCCTCGTCGATCCGAAAGATTCAACCTAGGTCGATGCACCCAAACCCTGAGATGTTATGACGATTTTACCTACAGTGGGCTCCCAATTGTGGGTATTAAGATTGCTACTAGCTGAGATATTGCCCAACACGCTACAAACGGTTAAATCTGCCATTAATACCACTAATTGATGGAGTACGGTATGTATGTTGTGTCTGTCGATGGAAATAATCCCTCGCATTCTCTCGGTTTTGTGATATATAGAGCTACTGATGCAGCTAACACTTGTTCGTTCATTTATATATTTAAATATTCACTCTCAATTACTATATTATGCGTTATTTAGTACTTGACTTTCCCAGTAATAATAACATTTGACATGCTGCTTTTGTGACATGGCTCATTGCTTGGATCTGTACCAATTCTATGTATTTATATATAATAGCCAGTCTTTTGTGTAGCAATAATATATCACATTTGCTTTAGTCTCTATAATGTTCGTCTAACATTTAACAAATTCTATATACAAACACCTAAAAATGTTATGAGCCTGTGTGTAAAGTTGCATTTTAATAAGGGGCAGCTGCCCAAGTGACCAATAGGTCTTTCGCTGCTCCTTCTCTGCTGCACTGAAATGTAATGAAATGACGAATTTTAACTGCTATTGAGAAAACAAAATTGAATTGAATTGAAAATTGTTGTTTATCGTCGGCCCAAAAGCTCTTTGGAGCTTATGTTAATTGTTCATCCAAAAAGCCGACTTTAAATAAACGTTCTTATTGTTATTATTAATTATTGTATTTATAAAATGTTCCCTGGATACTTGTGGCTTACTTGACTTGGCTTCCAGAACAGTGGGCTTCCGAACACCGAAGATGATAATATCTATGAATGTGTGACATCGTTGAGTTGAATTTCGTGCCAAGATTTCACTAATTTTGATTTTTCGTTTTCACCCAAAATGCTAATCACCCCCACGTGATTAACTTTCCATACATTATAGCTTTTTAGTAAGGTCATTATGTTGTTTACTAAGTGTTTGTGTTTTCAATTTCTTTATTAATTCTTTGTGTTTTTGCATTTATTAGTAAAACAGGCCTGCACACGTTACGTTGTACTACTAATGAACAGTTAAGAACTTGAATAGTCGAGTAATCATTCGCTTAACGACGCCTATGCGTTCTAACAAAATGCGACGTTAAGTGAAACGTCGTTAAACGAAGCCAAGACTTCCGTGGAGAGTAATGAAAAGAATTGAGATACGTTCCAGAGACAAAAATCAATACTGCTTTGTGTTTAAGTCATATACCGTATATACTATATATATATATAGTATATATATGTGATTATACATATGTAATCACATATGTATATGTGATTATACATTATGTGATATACATATGTGATTATATATATATATATATGTGTGTACAAAACGAATTTTTGGGGTCGACATATGCTTAGGATACGTTTTTGAGAGTTGTCGCTAAAGAGTCGTCTACAAAATGAATGTGTAAAGAAATAATTATTCATTATACGCTGGACTGAATAAACACTTAAACTGTGATACTTCACATCAGAGAATGTACAAGTTAAAATTGATATATTACCGGCAAATAAACAAGCGACGGAGCACTCGATCAGAACGTGGAAATCGCCAATGTTGTGCAGGTGCTGCAGATCATTAACTCTGGAAGATCTTAATATTTTATGGTACACAGGTAATATATAAAATGATGCAGTTTTGGTCTTAAAATGCACATCGACTTCTACACATGTATATACGGCAAGTTAAACATTCTGTGAGCTTATTCATATTTCTAGTGATTGATGTCTTCCTGTTTGTCTGAAACCACCTAGATATTTTACTTAACAGTACCTACTTCTATTTCGTTAACGTAGGACTAGTCACAGCTGGAACAATAAGCAGAGTCAACCCTGGGGGCGACCTTGGGAATGTTACCTTAGTGCACACAAGCCCCTAGCGTCTGTCGGCAAACAAAAACATGAATAATAACTGCACTGCTTACATAACTAGTGCGTTTGTAGAGCAGAATAACTCAATAGGTGCTGTTAGAATGCATCAAATTAGGTAAACATTCTGTTAATCAAATTAAAATTTGCCTTAAGCAAAGTAAAAAAATCTACGCACGTCGTTAAGTGAAAAAAGTATCAATTGATCGGCGTCGTAAGCGAGAATTAACGTATGTCCTTATATTTGCAATAGAATGTTATTATCGTCATTCAAATTCTATTTAAAAAACACTTGCATTTCAACAAACGCCCCGTACATTACTCCTATGGTGACCGTAGACTAGCTGCTCTTCAAACACGAATGCTTGTTGCCTTGTCTCGACTAAGCTTTGATCAGAGTGAGAGAGGGTGGGAAAACTATGATGGACTCCTGTTTTACCTACTTGTAGATGCGGTGCCCTAATTAATAATAAATCATTAATCAAGTAGCTGCCCTTTATACCACCAGACTCGGGATATGTTACTATATTACAAAGCAAACTCTGTACTTCGTTCATTGCTCATAATATTAGAATTTACAATCTATCAACAAATGAACTCGTTTATCTGCTTTTTCATGACAATCAACACTTAAATAAGACTGTTAAATTTCAATTTTTAAGCTTGTACAGAAATTTACATTTCTAGCCAAGCACTTCCAACCATTGTAATTAGTTTATACTGTTAGTAGTCAATTTGTAATGCTGCTACTGTTTTCCTATTGTCTTGCACTCTATTAACTGTTACGTTTCATTGGTGAGAACATTCATCAGTTGTAACAAAATGTCTGCTCAAGCCGCATTGTAATACTTGTATAAGAAATTATAGACATTCTGGAAAGTAGGCCGTGATTAGCTGGCTAATGATGATGCTTTGCTTGCACTTTAATTAGCTAGGGTTAATATTTTAACTGCAAAGTAGACAAACCCTGCGAAAGAATTTTTCACATAAACCCATAACAACAACAACAACAACAACCAGCAACAAGAAGATGAAGAACAACAAGAACAGCAACGACAACAACAACAACAAAACATTACGTGACTATAACAAAAGTGAAGTTTTACTAATAATTTTCATTTTCCCATTAATGAAATCAATAATCAAGGATGTGGTTTTCTTTTGATCAGAAACATGAATGATAAACTTACCTAAATTATGTTAAACTCTCTCCTAAGAATGTCAATTATTAATTTTTGATATTATAACAACCAACTTTGTACAAAATTTACATTAGAGACAAGCAGGGCTTGACTAACATTAATCTCTTTATTTAAAAATAACCAGGGGCGGAACTAGGGGGGTGCCACCCTTGCCAAAATTTGCGCGCACCCCCTGCAAAATCGGACAAATAATTTTTTTGCAGTTAAAATTGCAGTTCGCATGTAATCATTTTCAATATGAATTAGAATTAGGTAGAAAAATGTTTAGTAGCTTCAGTGTATTATTTTCTTGAAACGTGTGTGTGATAAATTTCTGTAAATAACAATTTAGTTAGAGGCACATTAATAACGTTAGGTTAACTGAGAGTTAATTTTCTCATTATTGCTCTGTCCGCTACGCCGTCCTACACACACGCTAATTATAGACCTGCATGCAGTATAAAAGCGGTTAAAATTGGCATAACCATTATTTAACCACTTCGGATACCTCGCCCCCCAGAAAATTTTTGCCCTGAAAATAACACAATTGAAATTAATATACCAGTTACTTGAATTGTTATTTAATTTCTCATTTACTTCTCAGCAAAATTTATACAGCAAGTTTTTTACAATAATATTGCATTAGAATCAACGTTTCTGAAAAACAAATGAGCAGCAATGAGCAAGATGTCTGCTGCTTTTTACACAAATTGTAAAGCAAGATGGGCAGTTGTGTGCTTAGCTGTCTGACAATGATTGAAAATTGAGGAAAAATTGAAAAAAAATACTTTTGTTCAAACAAAATATGGATAGAGTATGTAATGATACATAATGATGATAATAGTGATGATAAAACTGCTCAAGTGAAAGTAGTACACAACCTTTCACAGAATCTTATGTGAGACAGACCGTATTTTAATTTTTTTGTAAGAGTTACCATCTCTGTTTTGTTTAAATGATTTGCTTATATAAACAATTTCAGTGAATAATCAATTTCCTCACTTGTGCCAAAAATACGGCACCATTTTTGCTGCACTTGAGAGGTTTTTTTAGTGCGAGTTCCTAGGATGAATACTTAAAATGCTACACTTAGATTTTTCTGCAATGTGAGTCCTTCAATGTACTTTCAGATCCCTGCCTCAGTCGATGCACCATCATAGCGACCCCGCTTGAGTCCTTCAATGTACTTTCAGATCCCTGCCTCAGTCGATGCACCATCATAGCGACCCCGCTTGAGTCCTTCAATGTACTTTCAGATCCCTGCCTCAGTCAATGCACCATCATAGTGACCCCGCTTGAGTCTTTCAATGTACTTTCAGATACCTGCCTCAGTCAATGCACCATCATAGCGACCCCGCTTGAATAGTTCTTCAATGTACTTTCAGATCCCTGCCTCAGTCAATGCACCATCATAGTGACCCCGCTTGAGTCCTTCAATGTACTTTCAGATCCCTGCCTCAGTCAATGCACCATCATAGTGACCCCGCTTGAGTCCTTCAATGTACTTTCAGACCCCTGCCTCAGTCAATGCACCATCATAGCGACCCCGCTTGAGTCCTTCAATGTACTTTCAGATCCCTGCCTCAGTCAATGCACCATCATAGCGACCCCGCTTGAGTCCTTCAATGTACTTTCAGATCCCTGCCTCAGTCAATGCACCATCATAGCGACCCCGCTTGAGTCCTTCAATGTACTTTCAGATCCCTGCCTCAGTCAATGCACCATCATAGCGACCCTGCTTGAGTCCTTCAAGTACTTCAATCCCTGCCTCATCAATGCACATCATAACCCCGCTTAGCAATGTACAGATCCCGCCTCATCAATGCACCATCATAGACCCGCTTGACAGCACCATCAAGACCCCCATCAATGCACCATCATAGCGACCCCGCTTGAGTCTTTCAATGTACTCTCAGATCCCTGCCTCACTCAATGCACCATCATAGCGACCCCGCTTGAGTCCTTCACTGTACTTTCAGACCCCTGCCTCAGTCAATGCACCATCATAGCGACCCCGCTTGAGTCCTTCAATGTACTTTCAGATCCCTGCCTCACTCAATGCACCATCATAGCGACCCCGCTTGAGTCTTTCAATGTACTTTCAGATCCCTGCCTCACTCAATGCACCATCATAGCGACCCTGCTTGAGTCCTTCAATGTACTTTCAGATCCCTGCCTCACTCAATGCACCATCATAGCGACCCCGCTTGAGTCTTTCAATGTACTCTCAGATCCCTGCCTCACTCAATGCACCATCATAGCGACCCCGCTTGAGTCCTTCACTGTACTTTCAGACCCCTGCCTCAGTCAATGCACCATCATAGCGACCCCGCTTGAGTCCTTCAATGTACTTTCAGATCCCTGCCTCACTCAATGCACCATCATAGCGACCCCGCTTGAGTCTTTCAATGTACTTTCAGATCCCTGCCTCAGTCAATGCACCATCATAGTGACCCCGCTTGAGTCTTTCAATGCACCATCATAGTGACCCCGCTTGAGTCCTTCACTGCACTTTCAGATCCCTGCCTCAGTCGATGCACCATCATAGTGACCCCACTTGAGTCTTTCAATGTACTTTCAGATCCCTGCCTCAGTCAATGCATCATCATAGCGACCCTGCTTGAGTCCTTCAGTGTACTTTCAGATCCCTGCCTCAGTCAATGCACCATCATAGTGACCCTGCTTGAGTCTTTCAATGTACTTTCAGATCCCTGCCTCAGTCAATGTACTTTCAGATCCCTGCCTCAGTCAATGCACCATCATAGTCACCCTGCTTGAGTTCTTCAATGTACTTTCAGATCCCTGCCTCAGTCAATGCACCATCATAGCGATCCCGCTTGAATAGTTCTTCTCCAGTGTGAATTCTTGAATATGGTTTAAGATGACTTAAATGAACAAATGCAGCACTAGACTGACTGAACTTGAATGTTTTCTCTCCAGTGTGAATTCTAAAATGTTGCTTCAGCGCACCTGCCCGAGCAAATGCCGCACTACACTGACTGCACTTAAATGGTTTTTCTCCAGTGTGAATTCTAAAGTGCTGTTTCAGCGTACTTGCCTGACCAAACGTGGCACTACACTGATCACACTTGAACGGTTTTTCTCCGGTGTGAATCCTAAAATGTCGTTTTAGTCCATCTGATCGAGCAAATGCAGCACTACACTGACTACACTTGAACGGTTTCTCTCCAGTGTGAATTCTTAAATGTGTTTTGAAGCAGCCTGAATCGGTAAATGCGGCGTCACACTGATCACACTTGAAAGGTTTTTCTCCAGTGTGAATTCTTGAGTGTCTTGTCAGACTGGCACTGTGAGCAAATGCAGCATCACACTGACTACACTTAAATATTTTCTGTCCAGTGTGACTTCTTAAATGTTTTTTCAGCCCCCCTGCCCGAGTAAATGTGGCATTACACAGACTGCACTTGAACAGTTTCTCTCCAGTGTGAATTCTAAAATGTTTTTTCAGTCCACCTGGTTGAGTAAATGTGGCACTACACTGACTGCACTTGAAATGTTTTTCTCCAGTATGAATTCTAAAATGTTGTTTCAGGTGACCTGCCTGACCAAATGCCGCACTACACTGATTACACTTAAACGGTTTTTCTCCGGTGTGAATTCTAAAATGCTGTTTCAGTCCAGCTGTCTGAACAAAAGCCGCACTACACTGACTGCACTTGAAGGGTTTTTCTCCAGTGTGAATTCTAAAATGCTGTTTCAGCCCACCTCTCCGAGCGAAAGCCGCACTACACTGACTGCACTTGTATGGTTTCTCTCCAGTGTGAATTCTTAAATGTACTTTCAGTCCAACTGCATGAGCAAATGCAGCACAACAGTGACTGCACTTGTATGGTTTTTCTCCAGTATGAATTCTAAAGTGTATTTTGAAACAGCCCGAGTCAGCAAATTCAGCATCACATTGACTACACTTGAATGGTTTTTCTCCAGTGTGAACTCTTGAATGTACTTTCAGTGTACCTGAATGAGCAAATGCAGCATCACACTGATTGCACCTGAAAGGTTTCTCTCCTGTGTGAATTCTTAAATGTACTTTCAGACTACCAGCCTCAGCAAACGCAGCACCACACTGAATGCACTTGAATGGCTTTTCTCCAGTGTGAATTCTTGAATGTCTTTTCAGATCACCTGCCTCTGTAAATGCAGCACTACATTGACTGCACTTGAATGGTCTCACTCCAGTGTGAGTTCTTGAATGTCTTTTCAGGTGACCTGCCTCTGCAAATGCAGCAAAACACTCACTGCACTTGAATGGTTTCTCTCCAGTGTGAATTCTTGAATGTCTTTTCAAACTACCTGCCCCTGCAAATGCAGCACTACACTGACTGCACTTGAACTGTTTTTGTCCAACTGACTCAGTAAATGTGATTGTGCGTGATTCTTGTAGTTCTTGGTTGCAAGGAGCTACAATTTGATTGTGTTTTAAAGCAGAATCGGTTTGATTAGCCTTAAATGACATCAGTTCTTTACATCCTTCCTTAACATTTGCGAGAAATTCGTCATTCGATAAATCAAGTTCATTTTCATCATCAGCTGAAGTATTAGATTCAATTTTTATAAAATCATAATCAGTTTTAACTTTTTTGTCATTTGCCTCTAAATTCAAAATATTTACTGCAGCACTGCATTCACTATTCATAAGCAAAGGGTTAAGTCCTTCACTCACGTGTGAAGTTACATCAATGTCTGGCTTTTCTGTATCATCTATGAAGGCATCCGGTTCAGTTTTTACAGGTATTTCATATTCTTGAATATTATACTCATCTACTTTGAGCTTGCTGTTATTTATTTTAACTGATTCATCATCATGTTCAGTTTTTACTGGTACATTGTCAGTTTGCATGTTCACATCTACGGATTCATCTAGAACATCATTCTCAATTTTCACAAGTCCAGGAACTGCTTGCACATGTATGGAATGATCCATCTTTGCAACCAAATCCAAAATTGAAGATGTATTTCTGAAAAAAGAAACAAGTTAGTGAGAATTCAAAAATTGCTTGCTGACCAGGGCCTATTTCAGCCTCAGCTAGGCCCGGGGAAGTGGGGCGTGTGAGACCCACGTGAAGGGGGGTCACGCAAAGCTTCAGGGGGCGGGCGCTACCATGGTTAGCACCCAGAAAATTTTTGAACTGCTAGCGTGCCGGAAAAGCATTTTCAAAGAGAAAATATGGAGTTATACAGTTGTTAAAGGAAAGAACAATTGAAAGAAAAATTGCTTTATTCTCAAGACCAGTCCTTAATACTTGTCAATACTGGCAAACGGCGCGCGTGCGGCAAGAGAGAGAGAGAGAGGAGAGGCAGTATGTTCGCATCAACCAAAAAATGTTACACTGGCGCGAGGCCCCTCTGGAGGGTGAGGCCCCGGGAAAGTATCCCCACTTCCCCTCGCCACGAAATAGGCCCTGCTGCTAACAAACGACAAAACGTTAGATGCGAAGCACCAAGTTATGTTACTAGACTTATTAAATGGATAGGTGACCTAAAACCTAGAGGTTTGGTACACTAGGAGGTATAGGTCACAGTTTTAAACACGTAATCAATGGCTCTCTTAGGTACAGACAGAACACTAGCTAGTTTGTTTGGAGCCAACAACAAATTGCAATTTTGTGACCATAGAGAACCTCTAAGTGGATTTAAAATATTAATTACCTTGTTTCATGCATAATTTAAAAAACCCAACTATCAAGGATACATGATACCTAATTGTCTCAAAAACACCTAAGTACTGGCCGCTCCTATGCAAAAGTATATAAAAACTTTCTACAATTGACTCAAATAACTCCACACAATTGGTTCTATATTTTTATACATAGAGATATACACGTGGTTACACTGATGTACATGATGTAAACAAAGTGACGGCCTGCCATCTAGCGGTCAGCTTGTGAAATAACGTACTGGGTCCGTAAAAATTTTCTCAACAAATTTACGCGATTTACTAAAATGGCACTACTGGTCTTCCAAAAACTCGGAATTCCGAGTATCCGCGGAAAATTCTCATCCCTGGCCTATGATACAAACAAAAACTTTAGATATGCATTCCTTTTCACAAGCCACTCCATGTTGTTTAGAACAGCCTTCAACCGAATATTAGAAACTGCGATAATATAACATTTTAAATTAAAATTAATTTTAAATTACAGTATGGGAAATTAACGGAATTTTAATTTTGTCTGCATTTTGCCAAGTAAATTTGATATTGATTTTTTAACTTAAATTTTCAAAGCATTTCTTTATAGTGCAGATAGTTTAATGATTTATTTTAGGCTTTGTAAGATCCTTAGTTGTAAATTGTAACTGAGTATTTTTATAAAAAATACTACATAAATTTTACGTATAATAGTATAATAATGACACTATAGTGTGAAAACTTAATGGAAATATTAAAGTGTGCTAACCCTCTATCAAGTAGCCATCAACTTGTATAATTAAAGCGGTAACACTGAGCCAACAGGAACGCTAATTTAAGTTTTTCTCAAGAACAATCACTTATACTTATATGATGTTTATACTTGTTAAACCTTCCAAAATCACGCCTGAATTTTACTAGTGCTTCATGAAAGTATTTAAATTCTTCCAGATTCTCGTACATAGATGAAAATTTGCCACACCTACATTCGAAACAAACAGCAAAAAAGAGACATACGAAAAATGCTCAATTGTTCAGAGGCTTGCAGATGAAACATTGACTTGGTGCTAAACAATTTTATTGTGAATTGAAACTGCAAATTAATTAGTGGAAAATTATGGTCTGTTTTTTTATAGAAAGAAATGCATAATGCTAAAATCTATGAGCTACTGATTAAATGTTTTGCAGTCCAGAAAACACGGCGTTTAGTTTATGACTTCGAGAGTTGGAAAAGTAAACATACAGAACTCGATGCACAAAAATTCTGATAGTAATACTAATAGCATCAAATACTAATACTATTGCATAGTGACGGTACAATTGCAACTACTACAATTAACCACAACATCTTTACATTATACAAACATAAAAACTGACTTAAGAATCGAAAATATAAAATTCAGTTACATCAAACACATAAATTTAGCTTGATTCACGACGGTCTTTCGACGTAGGCAGCATTGCACCTTTTCTGGTTCACTGAAACGCAGATGCTTATTGGGCTTTATAACGTGTTCATTTTACTGTAGCAACGAATTTTTAACTATAAATGATTCGTAGTAATAATTAAGTAATGTTCGCTACCACTAAAAAATTTGCGATTGCTTTGCATAAAAACGTTTCCAACATGGCGGTGACTTGATTTGACTCTATCGTATTTATTTGCCACGACCTCTTCACTCGTAACAGCAAAAACTTGCAGCCTCTTAAAAGTGCAAGCAAAAATCCCTAAAGGAATCCTTAAAGCCTTACAAAAAAATCTCCTGGCACACCCAAAACAACTTGGATAGCAAAAATAAATAAAGATGTTCAACAAATTCAACCAAATCTATCTTTAGCAGTAGAAGAACTTATGATGTTAACTGCAGATACAAGTTGATGGAATGCTCTAATAAAATTTATGTTGATACTTCAATAACTACAACAACAATAACTCAACAGAATGAGACTTTGAAGAAGAAATGTGAAAGCAAAAAAATTGATACATGGTTCAAGATCAATTAACTGAGTTGTATAGTCAAATACTAATTATTATAGAAATTAAATTAACAGTTATTCGATTATTGTTGTTGTTGCATATCAAACATAATATAATATAATATAATATAATAATAGTAATGATGATGATGATGATGATAATAATAATAATAATAATAATAATAATAATAATAATGGAGTCCTTGCAACAATATCATCATTATTAGTAGCTCCATTAATATCATCATAACATTAAACTAAGTATCTAATGCTTTAAAGAGAAAAACTCCGTAGGGTACATAACTCGCTAGCCCATTTACTTAGTAGAAAACAATTATTTGTCCAAGATGGAGTGAAAAGGATCACCTGTCTGTGAAGCAAGACAAAATAAAAAATGATTTACCTTAAGCAAATGTTGGAATCGCCTGAAAAGTGCGCTTATTTCACTTCAAAGAAGATTAATATTGGCAAATATTAATTCTTGTAGCTCAGAATAGAATGCTTATATTTTATCAGATGTATAATAAATTATTCAACATGTATTGACGTGTTTAATTATTATTTTTACATAAACGTACCATGCTAGTACGCTTAACTACTCAATTAGCAACTTGTCTCTAGTGTCCTACTTATTATATTTATTATCGTTATTATTATTATTATTATTATTATTATTATTATTATCGTATAATTATAGAAAGTTCAGTAGTATACGTAGTGAAGTGCAGGCACTGCCCACTCCGTGTAGTGCACAACCTCTGTCTTTATTCCATGGTTACCAAACTAGTGTACATGTCACATCTAAAAGTGCCAGTAGTTCAAACCTAAGTCTTCTAAGTTATTTTTCTACAAACATTTCGGTTCATGCCTTTATACCTTTTGGTCTCTACCAATCAGGTTTCATTTTGGCTCTATCCCTGACATGTACAGTAGTTTGGGGAAGGTTATAAAGGAAGGATGAAAACCTGCTGTACTTTGGAGCTACAGTGGTAATCGAGTTGCGCAGAGTTGGTGGATCTAGTGCTTATGTTTCTTTCATTCAGACCAAGAGCTCTCCTACTAAATGCTATATGGCATGTTAGGTATACGTCTCTCCATTTTATTTTTTGTTCTGTTTTTCTTTGATTTGTTTGAAATCTTGTTACAGTTTTCTTAGGTCTTCAAATATTTAAATCTCTTTCCTGTTAAATAGCCAGCGTTATTTTTAATACACTAGTGTTTAATTGTGGTCATGTGGCAGTCGTTATAAGGCTGCTCTGCCTCCGTACCTGCAAGCCAGAACCACTCCCAGATGGCGAGTCGCCATCAGCAGTTCAAATGGTGTCAGGTGGCGGATCTGTGTCGGTTGCTCAGTAGGTGATTCTGCTTGCTCAACTATTGGTTCAGCTGATCGTGTCGCAAGCAGTGAGCTTGGTGCTTGCACTACTGGTGAGTTTAATGGCTCTTCAGTGCCAACATCTGTTGCAACACACGGTGTTCAGCAAATTGCAGAGTTGGTTTCAGAGCAGACCGTTGAACAGGTTGCCGTATAGATAATCTTAGCTCAAGTAACGGACAAAATTTAAAATATTACTTAGTCTGCCCATGTACGACACTGCTTTTCCGCAAATTTAACACATGTTTTACCGTACACGTCCTACTTCGGCTAATGGGTTATTCGGCGCCCTACAGTAATAACATGGTGGCCAAGGATTGTTTATGTGGACTAACTCAAGAAAATTCAAGTTCAAGATTGTTCACTTACAACATTTCACTAAGCAAAACTAGTTTTACACAAGATCAATGTTATGAATAGTAACCAATTACATCATTGCCTTTTCCACTATCAAGTTTGTTTAATTTGAAGTTCTGAAGCAAAAAGTATTTAAAAACAAAAGCTTCATCCATTGACTGTGCTTATTTGCAGACATTTTTCTGGACACGTCAATGGTTACTTGCAGACATTTTTCTGGACATGCCAATGGTTACTTGCATACATTTTCTGGGTACGTTAATGGTTACTTGTAGACATTTTTCTGGGCACGTCAATGGTTACTTGCAGACATTTTTCTGGACATGCCAATGGTTACTTGCATACATTTTCTGGACATGCCAATGGTTACTTGCATACATTTTCTGGGCACGTCAATGGTTTCTTGCAGACATTTTCTGGGCACGTCAATGGTTACTTGCAGACATTTTCTGGGCACGCCAATAGTTACTTGTAGACATTTTTGTGGACATGCCAATATTTACTTGCAGACATTTTTCTGGGCACGTCAATGTGGATTGCTGTCATATTTTCGGGCATGTCAATGGATCCTTTCAGACATTTTGAAAAAAAAATTATTCAATTTTGACATACACACAATGGCCTATGCTAACGTGTGAATGAGTTGATTTGATGTTTTCCTGTCCATTATCCTGTGAATTAACAGATTTGTCAGTATCCTGCTCTTTATCCAGTTGTGACGACTGAAGCCGTCCATGGTGATGCGCTACTAATAATTGATTGACATTTTTTATTAATGTATTTTTGATGACAATCCAAAATGTTTCGTTATTATTGTTATGACATTGATTGCCATGATTGTTAATACGTTTTGTTAGACTTGTGATTTTTGTTGCCAGTTGATTTTTTTTGTAACATTAGATGGAAGCACTTTACAGGCTTGAGTGACCAGAGCCTGGGTCACATGAACAAATTTACCTACCTGGCCAGGTATTGGCCTAGTTTCGTTGTCTATCTGGTTTTGTAGCTCAAAGTAAAAAGAGCAAATTTTGTTGATAGCATGTTGCCAGTTTTGAACATGTGTGTATGCCTCGAAAGTGAAAGCCACCTCATGGGCAATTTGGTTATTAGTTAGACTTAGAGAGGCTTTGGAAAGAAACTTGTTTATTCACGTAACCTCCAATTGTGTTTCTTGATGGTAATACCAGTGGAAGCCATCCAGGATAGAACACCTCTGTTGTTTCCCGTACGGAATGCTTGTCATTTAACTCTTCCTCTTATGGAGACTGAGTTCCGGTTTGGTTGCTTAATGTCATTATCCGGTGCAGTACCGTCTAGAGGAGTCAATTGTCATTTGTTGGAGACAGGGGATCTGATGGTTTTTGGCAGACGTGTCCTGGCAGCCATATTGGATACGTGGTAGGAAACCTGGTACGATTCGTGGTTGGAAACGTGGAAACGTGGTATTCGGGCGAATACGTGGTAGAACCATTGCTGATGGTATCCATCTCCCTGGACAGTTATTCTGGGCCCAGCCATAGTACAGATGAGTAAAAAAATGTTAAATTTTATCTAGATTTATCCAGTTGACTATTATTGCGTTATTATCACGTTAACTAGTATTGCGTTTCAAAGTGTTTGTTTACAAAAGAACTTTATACGCCGGCATTAGTTATTTTTTTTTGCGTAAATCGAAAATAATTAAATATCCTCTTTATTATTATTATTATTATTATTAAAAAATCCTGTTGTTTGGGTAATTGTATTCCTAGAGAATTAAGGTATAAACATAAAGCATTGTTCACACTGTCTTACACGGACTCATGTGCGAATTTCTACTATATTTTGGTCAATCAAGGTATAACTCGTGACAGCGGGACTGCTTGGCAAAACATCCTAACAACAATTTAACATTTTCTTAGACACGCTGTCACACCAGTGAATGAACAGATTTGGCACTATCCTCTCCATTATCCTGTGAATTAACTGATTTGATGTTTTCCTGTCCATTATCCTGTGAATTAACAGACTTGGCAGTATCCTGCTCTTCATCCAGTGAATGAATAGATTTGGCACTATCCTGTCCATTATCCTGTGAATTAACTGATTTGATGTTTTCCTGTCCATTGTCCTGTGAATTAACAGACCTGGCTGTATCCTGTTTTTCATCCAGTGAATGAACAGATTTGGCACCATCCTCTCCATTATCCTGTGAATTAACAGATTTGGCAGTATCCTGTTTTTCATCCAGTGAATGAACAGATTTGGCACTATCCTCACCATTATCCTGTGAATTAACAGATTTGGCAGTATCCTGTTTTTTATTCAGTTCGACAGTTTTCGATTGTTCAATTTCTTCAGGTGCAGTCTGCTGCTCTTCAATTTCATTACTGTCTTCTTCATTTAGTTTTTTTCTTGCGATGAACAACAAGAGCCCTAACAAAATCAGAACCGCCACGACGATTACAACTGTAAGGCCTGGTCTAATTCTGGACACAGATAACCATGACGTTTCTGTAGTTGTTTTGTCTACAGCAGTTATATCTGTCATAGTCGTTGTTGCTGTTGTAATTGTTGCTGTTGTCATTGTTGTTGTAATTGTTACTGTTGTCATTGTCATTGTTGTTGTTGTAATTGTTACTGTTGTCGTTGTCATTGTTGCTGTTGTCGTTGTTATTGTTGTAATTGTTGCTGTTGTCGTTGTTGTAATTGTTGCTGTAGTCGTTGTCGTTGTTATTGTTGTGATTGTTGCTGTTTTCGTTGCCATTGTTGTTGTAATTGTTGCTGTTGTCATTGTTGTTGAAATTGTTGCTGTTGTCGTTGTCATTGTTGTAATAGTTGCTGTTGTCATTGTTGTTGAAATTGTTGCTGTTGTCGTTGTCATTGTTGTTACAGACGTGGTCTCAATTGTTGTCACTGTTGGCGGTAAATCACATTCAAAATCATCATATTTAGCATTTGAAATCGTTTTTGGCCACACGCAGTCAACTTTGGTATAGCTGTTATCAGACCATGGTGGCAGAACAATCCAGGTTAAGTTGCAGTCGCATTGCATTTGTTCCCCTAAATTAAAAAAAAAACAATCGGAAGTTGAAATAACATTTAATGAGCCTTTTTGCAGTTTCAGCGATTGATGATGATCGTGAAAAGGTCAAAGGTTAGGTGTACCAGACAAGGCATTAATGGGCACTTGTCAATGCTTTGCAGCTGGACGTGTCGTAATAGTAACAGATTTAATAACTAGTCACTTTCATATTTTCTTGTTCTCAAGCAAAATCGTGTTAGCAAATCACTGTACGTCACAAAAGCTTATGCATAGTTGATTAAAGTACACGTAAATCAACGGTTGTTACTGAACTGATGTTACATATAACTTTGCTTTACACACATTTTACATGACTGTTGTAGTCAATGTAGTCGCTTTGCTGTGGTACACTTAATCTTTGACCTATAGAAACTGCGCATTCACACAACTAAACGTTGATAGGCTGATTTGTGATGTAGGTGTCATTTAATCAGACAAATAAACAAGATTTTCACAGTCACAACACATTGTTCTTGTTGTTGTAGTATTTGCTGCTACTGTCGTTCTTGTTGTTGCAATTGCTGTTAATATAGTGATTGTTTCTTGAACACAACTTTTTTTGTATTTTTTGATCATCTGATTTCCTTTCTTGATGTTTATAATCAGAAATGCGGCCTTAATTTATTTTTCCTAAAATTCGGCAAATCTTAATAATAAAAATAATAATAGTGCTCTACATTATTATTGTTCTTTATAACTCACCGTCGATCACAATTGTCACATTTTCGGCTGGCAAATCTTTGTGAATTTTAATGGGCTCGAGTCCTTGAATACTGTTGTCAACGAACAACATATAGCGCAAGTGCAGATTATAAGACAAGTCAAACTCCAAGGTTCCTGTCAGTTGATTATTTCTTCTGAACCGAATAATCTCAAACTCTGCATTCTTGAAAGCGTCTGGATGAATGTAAGAAAGGTGAGTCTCAAAAAAAGTCACTTCGTACACATGACCGTTAATCGAATTTGGTCCCAAACTAGCCAATTTTCCATAGGCTATTCTTAAAAATCCCGTTTTCATTACTTTTCCGTGAAAAAAATTGTCTGGCAACTCTGTTCCTTGATAATACAGTATAGAAAGTTGGCTGACTTTATCATCTATTGTTCCCAAAGTGCCATCTATTCTTGCAAGTTCATCTTTTGAGGCTGTGTATTCGCATTGTACAGTACAAGTGTATTTTTCATAAAATACACAACTTTCAAATTTTCTATTGCAATAATCTTGTGACAGACAAGCAGTTATTAGAGCTGTGTGACAGAAAGCAAATAGGAGCCTCATGTTTCTGTTTAAGCAAAATTCTAATATTTGTTTAAAATATCGTATTGTAGTCCTATTGTCCAACAGCAAACGTGCATTGTTAGGCGTCACAGGCAACATGCAGTGGCGTCTATAGCAACAGAGAGGTTTGCGTAACAACGGCTAGTGTGAAGCAATTTATTTAGAATGACGCCACATGCAGATGCGTCTATAGCAACAGAGACGTTTGCGTAACAACGGCTAGTGTAAAGCAATTTATTTAAAATCTTTTTATATTTTATTCTTAATAAATCAAAGTGTAGTAATCAATAAAAAAGTAGCATATACCAATCTTATAAGAAATTAACGTAATTACAATACTATTTTGTAGGTTTTGCAAGCGTAGCTAAAGTATAAATTGTTGAATTATATGCGTGGCTTTACTGGGATCTTGAGAGTTTATATCAGGGGTGTGCAAATTATCTGACTAGCTAGGCCACATTAAACTTTCCCGGAATTCCTGTGAGCCACAGGCAGTTTGATCAAGGAGTCAAGTACAGAAGGGTCTAATGACGATTTTTTTTGCATCCGACCTGCGTACATCATTACTACTACACTCAAGAAACTATTTTAGAAGTTATTAGAATTTATATTACAAACCATATATCTCTACTTTCGGGACAGACAGTGGTAATTTCATTACAATGCATATTAGTAATGTGCATCACACAATCTGTGTAGCACAGTGACATTAAGCTACAACCGTCTTGTAAGGGTTAATGGCATCCGATCTAGTAGAAAAAGCTGCGTGCACTATCTTTGGGATGGTGGCACGGACTTCATCTGGAAACATTCAATTAATCGCCCGGGCCGCACTTCCATTAGGTTGACAAATCTCTTCGCGGGCCGCACAAATTCTCTCGGCAGGCCGCAAGTGACCCGCGTGCCGCAATTTGCACACCCCTGGTTTATATGTATTGATAATTTGCAACTAACCAACTATGGCTTAACACTGAATGTAGTTTCCGCTCCCAGCTTTTTTTAGCAATTTTTGTCACTTATGTTTCCATTCAGAATGTTAAGTGTGTGAAACTGAAAAATCACGAAACGATTTATTATCGATTGTGTATCATAGATATAGCTTATAGCTTATAGTTTGTAATTTTATTTCATATTTATATTGAAGAAAAATGCGCTGTCAAAATATGGCAGTACTAGACCAAATGGAGTTTTGTTGCTTTTCAATTTTTCCATCTTCGTGTGAATAAGGCACCCCCGCCATCATTGACATCGTTACTGCCGTCACTAACAATAACAATAATGGCAAAAATTAGAGAGAGAGGAAGAGTATCTTATACCAAAATAACAAATAATACACCAGAACAATGGCCATAAGAAGTGTCACTATTGTCACATGAATTATACTTACAACAAAAAAATTATACATAAAATGCAGCAAATCTATTACAAAGTTTTTTAACGTACTTTCAATGAAATCAACAGTTTAATATTGTGTAAAGAACTATTAGCATCTTTTAGGTAACATTTTTGTGATAATTATTATTAATAATTGTGATTTGCTCTGCATGCTTGAGCTACAATCTTCATTTGTAAAGGAATTTTGTCTCTTGTGAAATTCTTTTGTCTTTTTATATATGTAATGGAGGGTCAATGAACAAATTGAAAAACCAAAATCATGTCCAGGAAAACACTATTTATTCCTCTCTGCTGTCCTACATTTTCTGGTAATATTTTTTTGATACAGTAACTAAGAATCACAAATTAGCAATGATAGTATACAATCACATTGGTAACATTAGTGTTACACATAATTTTAAAAAACTCCAGTAACTTGTGCGTTGGTAGTGTTATCAAACAAAGAAGATCAGACCAGCAAGACAGTCTGGAATGCATTACTGCTAAGCAATCCCCGAGATCTTTGATCTACGCAAACCATATCTATGGTATCAGGTGCAATGCTAGATTCATTTTCTGAGTTGTTTTCATCATCCAAGCACCAGGCAGAATTACTTGCTAAAACATTGCAATTACTTTTCGCATTCAAAATATCAGGTTGATGCCTTGTATTAAATGTCTTAAACACGTCATTGTTATTCTTGTCATTCTGTGCAACGGCATCATGTTTAGTTTTTCAGATATTTTACCAGCTTTAAATCCACAATCTGCTATTTGGCTGCTAGATATATTTTCTATATCAGTTGCTGCAACATCACGTACATAGTTAGTTTCCATTTTACCATCACCAATCCCATTTTTAGCATAATCCTTCAAAGCATTTACAGTAACATCAGGCTCAAGTTTTACAGAATAGAAGAGCTGCTTGTTCACCCTGTACACGTTTGCCAAACCGTGAGATGAGAAAATGATTTCTGCGAAAAGTAAACAAAAATAAAATGCAAAATTGCTTACAGAGAAATAGCTAATATAATGCACAAATTGTTTTTGAAAGTTCAATTCAATAACAAACATCACTTCTCTGTCAAAGAACTAATCAGAAACTAGAAATCTTTTCCTTATGATTTTACAAAAAAATACTAATGACAACAGTAATAGTTTTGATTGATTTAACAAAATTGATTTAATTAAATTAAGTAAAGTAAAAAATAATCTGAAAATGCAGGAAGATATTATGAAATGTTGTGAAGTATGTAACATTTATTACATTTTATTACAACACAAAATCAAACCATCAGAATCAGTTGAAATCGCAAAGATGCACAACAGGTTTCGGCAGATTTTATTTTGGTGAAAGTACGATCTAGTCTCGTTGAATATGTTACAATCAGCACTTCGCACATGTTAGTATAAAAGGCTTAAAAATAGCAGTTTGCATTTTATCAATGTGTTAGTAGAAGAAAATGTAATGCGCCTTTGCTGTACCAAAATATCCCAATGTTACATGCACCTTTGGACCACAACCAGCATTACCTAAGAAAAACTTATCATCCCTTATATTAATATTCTTGGTATATATATATATATATTTATTTATATATATATAAGATTCGAGGCTACAGCTTCGACGAGGGCACCATTTGCGGCGATCTATACATCAAACGAAAGGTCTCGATCTAGTGTCTTCTCATTGATGGTTTATTTTTCGAATCGGGCCCAGCGGGAGGAACGGGGGGGGCGAAAAACCTCCAAAAATGGCCATTTTTCGGCCGTTTTTTGCAAAAGTTATACGGCTAAGATGTAGAGAACGGGAATTTGCCGAGGGTGGTGCTGGGTATGGATAGATAGCCCGTTCAGCGATGGGTGTAGTAGGCATATTTAGAATTCGCGAGAGGGCCACGGCGTCCCGTAATTGGTTATTAATAGACAACCACCACGCAGCCTGAACATGATGGAATCGATTGCAAACTGCATGAAATGTGCCAACAATTTGAGATTAATTTGTACAGCAGGAAGATGTGAGTACTCTGTGGAATAAATAAATAAATAAATAAAATGAAATAGAGGAGTGCATAATACAGTCAACCTTGGGTATAAGGGTCACTTCGGAACACCAACACTGGTCCCGATTTTTCGTAACATTTTTCCAATGTAAAAATCTTCGTATATCAGGTAGTCGCACATAATTATGATAGAAGCGAAATTGATCGATTTTTAACCTCAATTTTTCGCAAACTCGGCCATTAAACAGCTCGGTTTCCGCGGTCACATACATCTCGCATCACTGAAGGAGCTTCCTACATATCGTTTGCACTGAATGTGTAGCAATAATCCATAAAATATGGGTGAAAGTACAGGTCTAGGTACACCCTCGGTCAGACTCAACTTGGGCTATAAGGGATATGGGATATGACGGACGATTTTTTTCCGGTCCGCAGTATGTCTTATATCCGAGATGGACTGTACACGAGTCCTTATTCAAGTTTGGTGTGGTTGATTGCTTGATCATTGTTATGCCTACTGCGCATGCTCAATTACCATTAACATCGTCAACTGAAACTACTGCATGTCCTAGATTCAACTGACAAAATCTGCAAAAGATGAAAGCATCTGGAAAAAATACGTTTTTGAGATTTAAAGGGCATGTTGTTCAATTTGTGATTATGACCATGGCAAGAGCACCATCTTATTGTCAATCAGTATTACGTTGCTTTTGAGGCAGCTAATACTGCAGGTATTCTGAAGGCATTCATGCAAAGCCAAGGAACCAATACATTAAATACAAACAATCCAGTATGGATATCTTTTTTTCAAAAACACAACTCAACTCATCTTGTAAAAATGTTAAAACCAATTTTGATACAATTATAAAAAACTTTGTACGAAATTTACATTAGACCAGCAAAGATTGAGATACGTTATTCTTTTTAATGAAAACAGCAAAATTTAAATTGCAACAAACTAAATGTTTAAGAAAAGTAAATTAAAAGCAGTGAGTAGCCTAAGATGTCTGCGGCTTTAAAAAATGGAACGACAGTTGTGCAGCGTCTTAATATTACGCCATCTAGGATATACTGTATAGTGCTGCCACCTGTCTGCAGTTAAGTAGAGCGTGACAGAATTGTAAGATTGGCTTTGAATAAAGAAGTTGTGTTTCACTCCCTTCAAATGAGAATCGTTACATCGTCTAATTATAAAATCTTTGTGTCTAAAATCTATCAGTAATTAATAACCATATTATAAGTTGTGTGTTTAACTGTCTAATAAAGTATTTAAAAAAATGTATTTCTCCCAAATTTGAAGAAAAATCATGCAGATGTTATGCTACATGTGAGGTTACCAATGATTACAAAAATACACATGAACAGTACTATAAATAGACAAGTATCACAGTATGTCCTGTTTGACTGCCCACCTCAATGGTTTTTCTCTGTAGTACAATGAATCCCTGAATGTCTTGTCAGATGGCCAGTCTGCGCAAATGCAGCGTCACACTGACTACACTTATATGGTTTTTCTCCAGTGTGAATTCTTAGATGTACATTCCTAGCACTTGAGCGACTAAATGCAGCATGACAGTGATTACACTTGTACGGTTTCTCTCCTGTGTGAATTCTAAAGTGTGTTTTGAGACGGCCTGATCTGACAAATGAAGCAATACACTGACTACACTTAAATGGTTTTTCTCCAGTGTGAATTATTAAATGTGTTTTAAAGGAGCCTGAGTCGGTAAATGCAGCGTTACACTGACCGCACTTGAAAGGTTTCTCTCCAGTGTGAATTCTTGAGTGTCTTGTCAGAGTACCAGTGTGAGCAAATGCAGCATTACACTGACTACACTTATATGGTTTTTCTCCAGTGTGAGCTCTCAAATGACTTTTCAAATTGTCTGACCGAGCAAAAGCAATGCCACACTGACTGCACTTGAAAGGTTTTTCTCCACTATGAATTCTAAAGTGGTTTTTCAGTTGACCTGAATACGTAAAAGCAGCATCACACTGACCACACCTGTAAGATTTTCCTCCAGTGTGAGTTCTTGTATGCTTTTTCAAATTCCTTGCATCAGCACCATGACTAAACCTACGAGATTTTTCTTGAATGGAAGGAGTTACAATTTCATTGTGTTTAACAGAAAGGTCAGAGCGATCAAGATTAAATGACAGAAGCTCTGGACTTTTTTCATTCACACTTGCTAAAAGTTCGTCTTCTATTAAATCCTCTTTGCTTTCCTTCACTACATCACAAGAAGCATCCGATTCAGTTTTTAAAAATTCATTAGCAGTTTTTATATCTTTATCTGTAACTTCATCACACAAACTGTTGCCTTTCCTATTCGTCAAAACACTGAAGTCAGTTTTCAAGTGGACAATGTCAGGTTGCACCATAATGTCCACTTCACAAATATCAGTGTTTTTCACATCACTATCTACAAGAAAATCATTCTCAGTTTTCACCATCATTTCACCTGTTTGAAAACCACACGCTACTCTATTGTATTTGTTGTTGTTTCTTATGTCAACTTTTTCAAAATTACTTTCAGTTTTTACATTGTCTGTTTGCACTTTAACATCAGTGCTGCCCTCTACAAAGTTAACTAAAATATCAGGTTCAATTTTCACACGTCCAGGTACATTGTCTGTTTGCACTTTAACATCAGTGCTGCCCTCTACAAAGTTAACTAAAATATCAGGTTCAATTTTCACACGTCCAGGTACATTGTCTGTTTGCACTTTAACATCAGTGCTGCCCTCTACAAAGTTAACTAAAATATCAGGTTCAATTTTCACACATCCAGGTACTCTTTGTGCAGTCTCATCCATCTTTGTAGTCACAAGAGGAGAGGCGGTAATGCCAGCTCTCTGCAAAAAAGCAAATTAAAAACTTTCCAAACTACTTCAAAACAAATGATGCAACATTAAGCATTAATCACACTAGAATGTGGTAAAAATGGATTTAGGGAGGCCATTTCGAAGCAGAAAATTGATGCTGCCACAGCAAAAGAGCTACCGAGTTGCAGAAATGCTAAAGTTTGTAAATTCAGCAGAAACAACTGGGAGATCTGCAATCTTCAATCATATACAAAGCAGCAACTGTTAAGAATTACTTTGAATTTGGGAGAAATTCTAGAAAACATTTCAATTTCTGTTTAACAATAACTAAAACCTTTAGACCTACAAAAAATATGAATTCATATGTAACAGCCATGTGATGCATAACTTCTAGTTGACAGACTGATATACACGGTCCGCAACTATATTTAAATCGACATAGAAGCCATTGCAGCATATGATGCGATACATACGAGGACATTCTACCTCGTTCATTCAGGTACCGAATTTTCCTTTTGAACGGATGTCCAGGACATTTTTAATGGGTTAATTTACGTGGTGCCTTTCTTCAGGTTGTCATAAGTTTTGTTTTGGTGTTAGTGGCTAGATTCTACTGACGTTGTATAAAGGATAATAGTTAAATGTAGAAATGTTAAATATCGGCACCTATTACGTCCCACCAGCACAACTCCGGGGGTAAAAGATTTGCATTGCCATACTTCTCCACTTAGAGGAGCTAATGGACAAACCATTCTTTTAGGGATTCTGAACATTGGTGGAGTATTTCTCACACCATTAGTTAGATCAGCAGTAGCGGAGACATCAGACAACAACTACTAATTCACACATAACTACTTGTGGTGTGTAAAGACACGTGGTTTGGCGACGTACAGCAACAATTTTTCCATATTATCTGCGAGGGCATCATACTCTTCTACTTGTTGCTGTTATTTACCTTATCTGATTCATCATCACTTTCTTATGGTACATAAGTTGTTAATGGTACATTGTTAGTTTGTATGTTAACATCTATCAGTTCATTTAGAACACCATTTTCAATTTCTCTCAGATTTTACATTCTCTCAGATTTGCACAAACTTAAAAGAAAATTGCCACACTCATATGTGACAAAATTTACAATTAGAAGAAAAATAAAATGTTATATAAACGCCACACTTCAAGATTGGTTATGGAATTTTAGCTGTTAGCATAACGAATTAGCAATTAACAGTATGATAACAATGTGTATGTTGTCCTGCAATTAACAGAATAAATCAACACGATCTAAAAGTTACATAAACACTTTATTGAAACAACAATATGGCTATGTACAGATCCAATGGTGCACAGCACTAGCTAACTTTCTTAGATAGGCTGCTGATTATGTAGATTAACACAGAGTTCATAGAAAAAATTATTCAGGTAGCTAAAAACTAAATTAAAAAAACGATAACTATAATTTAAAAAATAATCAGGGCTGAAGCAGTTCGTAAAAACTCTAGTCTAGCTTAACTCAAGGAGAGCACATGGCGTGGTCAGAATAGTTTAGCAAATTTCATGTAACTATACCTGTTCTGTTCACTGAACTTAGATGAATTAGGACTACAGTCGTTTATTTTAAGCTGTTACATTTTTACATTAACGCTGTAATATTATTGCACTTATAGTTTTTACTATAAGGCAGATTCTTTCTTATTAGTTAGCTAAATTTAGTAAAGGTTGCAACAACAATTACAAAATCGGAAGATATACCATTTAAATTGTAGATCAATCACAGGACTAAAAATCTCCATCTTCTTTCATGAAGAAGCGTTCCTAAAATCGCGGCGCTTCGATTTCACGTTGCCGACTCCATTTGTCACGACTTGTATAAATAACAGCAAAAAATTTCTGTCTCACCTGCAGTGTAGATTTTGAAGAGTGGTGAAAATATTTAGACTGCCTCAAATGTAGGAAATAAATTTAATATAAATAATTAATACTTCAACATATATAAACAGCACGCTGGTATTAGCATTCTTCAACAGCAATAATAATAATAATAATAATAGTAATAACAATAATAATATAAATAATACGATAATAATGATAATATTATTAATAATGATGATGATTATAGCATCAAGTCATCTTGTGTATTACATTTATGGCAAGAAAAAAAAAATCAAATATTGATAATTAGAGAACAGAAAACCTCAACAACTAACAACGATAATTGGGCGTGTTTTATTCAAGATGTAATGAAGTAAAACAGCCATGCAACCGTAGATGTCCGCCATGTTGGAAATTTTAAAAGTACTTTCTTACCTTTATATACAGGACTGTATTATACCAACCACTCAAACAGTATTCTTATAAAAAAGTTACTTACTGTAGCGCTTCACAAACTCACACAACACGAAAAACAGGAATAGTGGTACCTTGTGTTCACACAATATTAAATGAACAAATTTACACAATAATGAAAATAGCAATACCACTTACTTAGCTCGTACAAGCAAAGGAGACTGTACGTCTCTTGTCCCGTGCTTTTATACCTGGCCTGGCTTCGGACCGGTCCACTTCAAAACAGAAAAGGTATTTGTAAAGTAGCTCAGCAGTAGGTCTAGCTACATTTCAAGTCTAAGCAGTAAACAACTGTACAGACGAGTATGCTTGAATATAATGCTCTCTCTCACTCCCTACCTCCCTTCCTTTCTCCCTCCCTCTCCCCCTCTCTCTCTCTCTCTCTCTCTCTCTCTCTCTCTCTCTCTCTCTCTCTCTCTCTCTCTCTCTCTCTCTCTCTCTCTCTCTCTCTCTCTCTCTCTCTCTCTCTCTCTCTCTCTCTCTCTCTCTCTCTCTCTCTCTCCCTCCCTGTCTCTCTCTCTCTTCTCTCTCTCTCTCTCTCTCATCTTTCTCTCTCTTTCTCTGTCTCTCTCTCTCTCTTCTCTCTCTCTCTCATCTCATCTCTCTCACTCACTCATTTATCTTCCCTCTATTTACCTGTATTCTGAATCAGCTCTCTATCTTCATTCTGTATATGTAGATGTACATGTAGGAAAATGTTCTTTAAGCATTTGTCAATGAAATACTACGACGGGGGCGTGTAGTAATCATGTGCTCAAAGCAGCCGTGTCACGTGACCACAACAAACTCGTTCAAACCTAACTACAGCGGGGGCGTGAGAAAATTACTGAAGGCTGTAGTAATCACGTGATCAAAACGGAAACCAAACGTGTCACGTGATCACAACAAAGTTCAACTTCAAAACGGATCAAAACAAACTCAGCTGTTTGATGTAATCAATTCAATCAGACAAAAATTTAAAAACTTCAAGGGGGATATCGGACATGGGCTAATGTCGGACATTGAGTTTTGCATTTGCCTAAGACCCATTAAACAACCTGGACGCTGTTTTTTTAATACAGACACATCACATCTTTAGACTGGCATATTCACTATTGTCTTGTAGTTTGTCTTCTGGCAGCCACATGGTCGTGAACATACAATCTCGCGTAGTGAGTACGTTTATCCCTGACTGTATTTGCTGATAAACAGACCTAATTATATACATTAATTATATACAGCATCCTCTTCTGAAGTAGGTTATTTTGTAAGTTACTTCTTCCCTGATGCTTTGATGCCACACTTTGTAAACCACCATATTTGTTGTTTATTATACAACTCAATGAAGCAATGTCCGACTTTACCCAAAGGCCTAGGCTTATGTCAGACAATTAAATTCTTGTGTCTGACTTTATCCAGAATTAATTGTTTGTGTTGGTAAAAAACACGTAAATGTAAAATTGTAGAAATAACATGATCTTTATAGTTTTGCAACATTGGGAGGAAAGCGTACAGAGCCTGATGAAATTTCAATTAATTATCTACTTGTTTATATCTTGTATCTTGTTGCATTCATTACTGTCAATTACACAGCATCTTCGACCTTGGACCTACCGTGGACCTTATTTGATTTATCGTTTATTCCAAACATAAAGCTCATATAAACACAATTATAGCATCAATAAAGAACAGTTAGTAACATACACACACAGTACTTACAAAGTTACACTACTATACAGCATTTACAATTAGGACACGAGCATGGGCTCAAACTCATGATAACTGATTAAATTAAATGCTCGACTATGGCAAGATATGCCAGTGCTTTAGTGTAAAGGATGTTTATCCAATATTGCCGTACAAACTAAATTATCACTATTTCAAGTTCTCTTTGGAAGACTGAACAGACTTCTTTGTATCACATCAAAATACAACAAGTTCAGTTCATGTAGACCTAGCACTGTAGTCGTGAGGATAGGTAAACAACACTCTCTCTCTCTCTCTCTCTCTCTCTCTCTCTCTCTCTCTCTCTCTCTCTCTCTCTCTCTCTCTCTCTCTCTCTCTCTCTCTCTCTCTCTCTCTCTCTCTCTCTCGAAGGATATTTTATGCTTAATTTTTTACATTGTTGATGTTCATTGATATAATGATTGAAGCCAACGCGAAATGTTATTATTATTATTATTCGTAAGCTTGTTTACGTTGTGTGCTTGTGTGTTTATTTACTTGTATTTTCGTTGTATATATTTTTAATGTTGTATTAATATGATATGAACGAAAGTTTGAAATAAGAAGTAAATCGAATCAAATCAAATCTTGCAAAAATTGTACGCTATTCTGATCTTTTAAATTTATAATGGTAGAAGAATCTTCATATTGCCATACAATAAGAATTACTACAAAATGAATTAAACAGATATTTTTTTCACATTTGGTGTGCAAAATTGACCAACACTCTATACGTTTCTACCCGGTGGGATTGTATAATGTGAAGTGCACTTGTCATGTTGGACAAACTATAATCAATTTTCAAAGAAAAAATTGAAAAGGTTTTTAGTAACTGCAGTGTTTGCACTGTAACCATGTACAGTATTACTTGTGTGAAATCAGCTAACTAAAAAAATTCAATTATCCACATACAGATATTCTTTTCACTGAGTGCTGTATCAATACTGCACATATAATAGTAAGACTTTAGACCCAGCAAACATCTAGAAAGTTCACTTGTACCATGTGCATTCCGCTTGTAATAGTAAAAAAGCAATTTTTAGAAAGACATTATGTCAGAAGATTTCAGAGAAAAACTTGCAGATTCAGTACTTTGCAAATATTGTCTTGAAAACCTGTATGATAATAAAGATAGTCATAATATTAATAATAATAGTAATAACAATAATAATAAAACAACAATGAATGGACGATCATCATTAATAAACTATATGCATCATTGTTGATGATGTAGCTAACAGTAAAGTGTTTATGTACGTTGCTACTATTAAGTGTTAACATTAATTTATTAGCTGCATTTGTGGCAATCTTGAATCCAGCAACTCTGTAATCAAAACTTAATTTTTATTTTGTTTATTCAATAACAGGGATCGTGAGAAATGCGGGTAGCAGCGCAAAATCGAATCGCCGCCATTCTAGAAAATCTTCCTAAGGGGAAGATGGAGTTTTTATTATCGTGGCTGAAAATTTAAGACAAGTATTACTGTGATCTGTGGTTTGTTTACAGTTTATATGGTAAATTTCGTCGATTTTATAAGTTTTTCGCTGTGCTATTTTATTTACACTTGGCCAAGCTATGTAATTAATAATAAGAGTTGTAAAAAACGCATATGTGCCCGTGCTTTGCAAAACTGTCCATAGTGCGCTAGGCATAAATTTTTAATGATATGCATATTCTTATTCTCCTGTTTATGCTGATCATTTTGGTACTAGTTTCAGCTCTCTGCGATGTTTCTGAGCCAATATGTTGACATTAAATTATGTTAGTAGAAATATGAGTGCAATAATATAATACTATAATATAATATAATATACGTTTACGTGACCAACTAATTGATGTATACAAATATGTGTATGGAGTTTACAGCTGTGATGATTGTCCTGTTAAATTAGAAGTACATCGTACAGCAAGATCAGGTCCTATTCTTCGTAAATCAAGAACTGCACACAAAACTGGTAAATACGACTATTTTCTTGTACGATGCCAGAAATCTGGAATAGATTGTCCTGTGATGTGAGAACAGCAACATCTGTAAATTCATTTAAATCAAAATTAGATAGACACTATGAACATCATTCTTTGAAATTTAATTACCGTGCTAATTGGAACATGCCTATAACAAGGATGCTGGATTACATATTATAGTGAGAAAACTTGCCGGTGGAGCCACCTAGGTGTTGATGACAATCTATTGTATGTGCAATTTGTCGCAATTACAGTCGAAGAACTATTTGTCTCAAAAGTTATATTATAACTACTGGAGATTTACTACTACATAATATAATTAATGCAAAATAACAGCTGAAAATAAACTAATTCTAATTTCAGTTTATTTAAGTTTATCTGAGCAAAATATTTGTAGTTACACCAAATTCGCTAAAATATTGTGACCACGCCATGCGCTATTGTATTCATTTAAGCTAGACTAGATTTTTATGCACTGTTACTTGCTTCATTATTCTTGACGTCACAGACATTGTTTTTCAAAGAACAACTACCTACATTTTGCAAACCTACTACTTTATTTGAAATAATTGCATCTGACAAACATTGAATGTGTGAATGGCTTGTAAATGGTCCACAAGTCGCCATAATTAAAACTACGTTATGATGCTTCAAACTAGAATGACCCAAAAATTTGGATAAATTTAAATTTTTCGTATTTTATAAAAACAAATGCTAAATATATTAGACTTTTATATCTTAGTAAGTAAATAAGTATCTTCTTCACCTTTTTACAAGAAAACACAGTGCATGAAACGATAATATTGTAACGGATCCGGGTTACAGCACGGATCCATCTCAGGATGTATAGAGCGGCATACAAGTTATGAAATACTTTACAGCAGACGAGAAAAGTTAAAAGAATACGAATGTAAAATAAACTTTAATGCACAACCAGGAGCTCCATGACATGTGAACAGATTTTTGTATAAAAATTAGCAAACCTACAGCATTCACCTTTACAGACAGAAAGGCCAGGTTGGAATCCTCAAATTACGGCATGCATTCTGTTTTATACAGGTACATTTGCATTACTGGGCTTCTCAACCAATACCCATTACTAACATTAGGGGGTTGGTCATAATCTGCCTTCGTAACAATATGATACAATGTAACAACGTTATTTTAATGATTAATTTATCTGAGATATGATAGTAAATTGATTAGTAAAAGGGTGGCAAAGAACTAAAAGTTATCAAAGTCAACCACCCAGTAAGTGAAGCTGCTATAAGTAATTAATTATGTGAGCAATTATCTTGATGAAATTTTCAGAATTAGATGTGATGAAAGTTTACATATGAAGCATTAACTAGTTGCTTAAGCGTACTAAAGGAAGGGTTAGTGTACTAAGATTGAACATATGAAACTTAGGTTTAAATTTTGATATACATATCAAGGATATAAAGACATAATAAATACATATAATATTGACATGGTAAACATATACTAACTGAATATGCACATACATATAGCATCGTAGGATGCTCATGCATGTACACACACATGAATACATTATTTAAAAAAATACACAGATATCTGTGTATTTTTTTAAATAATGCCATATGTATATATATGTGACACTATTTAAAAAAATATACACACACATAGAGATGTGTAGATATTAGGTAGAGAGAAATGCCTTACTTCTCAACTTTCACTTACATGTTGGTACTGCATATAGCACATTTCCAATATGGCATCTAGATAATCATGAGGCCTCTAACTGCTGTGAAATTGCATTATTATAATAGTACTGGTGGCATTCTAATAGCATTCTAATGTTTACATATACAGTCGACCCTCGTTAAACCGGACCCCATTAGTGTTATATCGGATAAGACGGACGTCATCCGTGGTAAAGGAAACTGACCGATTTCCGACCGAGCTAGAGCGCTAAACACAACACGGCCTACCAACTCACCATGAGCCATTGACGGGCCGAAGCGGCTCGCGGTACGATTCCCGCCAAAATTGCGTACCCCATCGAAAGCACTCGCTAATTTCTTTATCCTCACAGGTTAACTATTTTAATGTAATATACAGTGTAGCATATAGTGCAATGTATATAGGCCTTATTAAGGTGATGATTCCTGTATAATATAGACCATGTATAGGCATATCGGATGAATTGGACAATCGGCTAAACCAACCTCCCCCCAATTAGTCCGGTTTAACGAGGGTTGACGAGCGTATTATATAAATATATACACATACATACATATACATATAAATAAATATACATGCCTAGCAGGAAAAAACACGAAGTTATTAAGACTAACAGGCGATTGCGGTATAGACTTGTAACACAAAGTACAATTTCAGAAGTAGTACTGCAATAATATGTTCAAAAATAGCTTTACTACTATTTCTGTAACAAAATTCATTGTTACTATTCACTGTAAGTTGGGGTCTAGACTTTTAGCATTATTAATAAGTAATACTAGTAAGTGAGATTTACCATTCATACGTGTGTATATATACAGTTTGGTAAGCTCAACTTGAGTGGAAAGTAGTAGTTTAAGTTTTAGTTGTGTAGGCAGTTCCAACACTAGGTATATAGAGAAATAAGCTTGTTTTTATAGTTTGAGACAAGATGATTAAGGGATTTGATTTTGAACTCTTAAGGAATAGAGTTTCAACGTACTTGAGCGAACATTAAGCATTGGTTGTATTGCATCTTTTGACGCTATAAGTGTTACTTGACGCAAAGCGTGTTTGGTAATATTGCAAAGCTGAAGGTTCGCTCAAGTATCCATTAAATAGTTTAGGTAGCTTATGATTCTTAAATTTAAAAACAAATCTAGCCATTTCTAGGTTATAGATAACAATTTTTTTTTAAAATTCTTAGTTGATTATAATAAGATGTTGCATGGTCCCTGAAACCAGCAAAACAGACAGCTTTTACAATCTTGTTTTGAGGTACAGCAACATTGTGTGTCAGTTTTGTTGGCTGATCCCCATGTAAGTATTCCGTATTGTAAGTAGGGAAAAACTAGTCCGTAATATATTAATTTCAAAGTTTGCTTATGTAGGTAGAGCCGAGGTTTAAAAAATAATCCTGTTATTTTACTAATTTTATACGTTACATGTTTTATATGTGTACTCCAGTTAAGCTTGCTATCGATATAAACACCCAGATATTTTATATCATTCGACCGACTAATAATTATATTATTAATTTTAACTTGGTTGTCTTCATCTGCATTAAGTTTTCGATTTGAAAAGAGAATAAACTTAGTTTTGTGATAGTTTAATGTTAGTTAATTTTCCTTTAACCAGGTATCAATTTTATTTAATTGTTGGTTGATAGTATTTTGTAGATTATGGATATCAGATCCAGCCATAAATAGGTTAGTATCATCCGCAAACATTCGTGTATCAAGGTTAGTACAATCAGGGAGTTCATTGATATACAACAAAAATAGTAATGGTCCCAGGGTAGTGCCTTGAGGAATCCCACATGTGACTTGAGCCGATTTAGATTTTGTATCCCCAATGGCTGTAAACTGTTTGCGATTCGTAAGATAGGAAACAAAGAATTTAAGTACATATCCTTTTATACCATAGTGGTTAAGTTTTTTGATTAGTGTATTGTGTTGGACAGAATCAAATGCTTTTTGTAGATCCAGAAAAATTCCGCATGTTATTATCAAGATTTTCTAGTATTCTGTCAACTAATTCAGATGTAACAAGAGCAGTAGCATCCTTTTTCTGAAAACCAAACTGAAAATCCGTTTTCGTTAAAAATTTTGTTAAGACATTTTTTTGATATTGGGGAAAGTAATGAAATAGGTCTATAGTTATTTAATTTGGTGATTCAGCTTTGTATATTTGAACAATTTTAGCATTTTTCAACTTATCAGGGAATACAGCTTAGATCAATTAGCGGTGGACTAATTGTTTTATAATATTGGATGGGTATCTCATCTGGTGCTGAAGATTTATTACTGTTAAAGTTATTTATCTTACTAAGAATTTCCTGTTCGTAAATTTGGGCAATGAAAACATGTTTTGTACAGGGTTTTTAAGAAAGTTATTATGACTAGTGTTAGTTTTTTTGGATTTTAGTGGCTAGCTTATTACTTTCAGAGGTAAAGTGTTCATTGAAAGCATCACACATAATTGCCTGATTACTTGTTTCCATTCCATTGACTTTAATTTTATTAGTAAGACGGCATCTCTGTTTTTACGACATCAAATAAATTTGTAATTGATAATGACTCAGTAGTTTAAGAATAAATGTGCTGTATGTATTAAATCAAAGTACCATATTTTCCCATGTATAAGAGACCCTTGTGTATAAGAGACCCCTTCAATTTTTAGGCAAAAATTCTGGAAAAAAGTTTTTTGGTAATGAATAACTTTATTCATCATAGAAATCATTAAATTCCTCATCACTCTCATCAAAAATATCAACTGGAGTCAGACCTTCAGCAATTCCAGCCAGTTCATCATCAGCCAGTGCTGCGTACCTGCAAACCTGTAACAGGAAAAGATAAAACGAGGAGATAATGCCTGTGTCACGATGCTTGTATTGCTTACAACCGCTTCATAGTCGAACGCGACACGCCTTGCTTAGGCTGACTCATCTCGTTGACCTCTGCCGACATATCAATGACGTCGATGGGCATGCAGAGAGCTTATGCAGATGCGTTGATTGGCTGCAGAACAATCGATTTCTCTCCAATACCAAAGAGACATTTAAAAAAATAATAACTTACCCGGTACATTAATTTTATCATTAGAATTTAGCCATGGAGAAGATTTATTGAAAGGAAACTATAATTATTCGAAATAAAACAGTTGTAGAGCACTTATTTCATTAAAATCATTAGTGTCACAATTTATGCATCTTATTGAAAAGACTTACTCCCATGTATAAGAGACCCCCTATTTTTAAAGTGAAAATTCTGAGCAAAAAAGGGTCTCTTATACATGGGAAAATACGGTAATTACATGTATTTAACATTAATCGTTGCGTTTCTGCTGCTGAATCCATCATTATCGTAATCTAATTGGTCTAGTGTGATTGTTGTTTAATGTTAAATCATTTATTTGACAGCAGTTTGGGAAATTTTCGATTCTTTTTTCTTTGCAGAGAGCTGGCATTGTGGCCTCTCTTCCTGTGACTACAAAGATGGACGAGACTACACAAGGAGTTCCTGGATGTGTGAAAATTGAACCTGATATTTTAGTTAACTGGATGAAGGGCAGCTCTCGTGATGAAATGCAACCTGACAATGTAAAAACTGAGAATGACGTCCTCGCAGACTATCTGGAAAACACTGATATCTGTAAAACAGGCATAACTGTGGAACCTGACATTGTCCACAAGGAAACTGACTTCAGTGTTTTGATGAATAGCGAAGGTAATAGTTTGAGTGACAAAGTAACAGATGAAGATGTAAAAATTACTTATGAATCTGTAAAAATTGAACCTGATGCTTCAGATGCCGTAGTGAAGGAAAGCAAAGAGGATTTAATGGAAGATGAACTTTTGGCATGTGTGAACAATAAAAGTAAAGAGCTGCTGTCGTTTAAGTTTGATCACATTGATCCTGCTGATAAATACGATCAAATCGTAGCTCATTCCATTCAAAATTCACCAGAAACCACTAGTTTGAGCCACGGGCGAAAAATGTCTTTTAAGTGCCTTGAATGTGATGCCGTTTTAGCAAGTAAACGTGGTTTAAAAGTACACATGAGAACTCACGCTGAAGAAAAGCCATCTAAGTGTAGTCAGCGTGATGCTGCATTTGCTCATGCAAATGATTTGCAAGTACATTCAACAGCTCACACTGGAGAGAAACCCCACAAGTGTAGTCAGTGTGATGCTGCATTTGCTTACTCATGTCATCTCAAAACACATTTTAGAATTCACACTGGAGAGAAACCATTCAAGTGTAATTATTGTGATGCTGCATTTAGTCGGGCAAATGCTAAGAAAGTGCATTTACGAACTCACACTGGAGAAAAACCATACAAGTGCAGTCAGTGTAGCGCTGCATTTGCACATGCAAGTAATCTGAAGATGCATTCAAGAACTCATACTGGGGAAAGGCCATACAAGTGTACTCAGTGCGTTGCTGTATTTGCTAATGCAAGTACTTTCAAGATACATTTAAGGGCTCACACTGGAGAAAAGCCATTCAAGTGTTGGCAGTGTGATGCTGCATTTACTCGGGCAGGGAGCATGAAAGCTCATTTAAGAATTCACACTGGAGAGAAACCTTTCAAGTGTTCTCTGTGTAATGCTGCATTTGCCTATTCATGTCATCTCAAAACCCATTTTAGAATTCACACTGGAGAAAAACCTTTCAATTGCAGCGAGTGCAAGGCTGCATTTGCTTACTCGAGCCATCTTAAGACACATTTTAGAATTCACACTGGAGAAAAGCCATTCAAGTGCAATTTGTGTGGTGCCGCATTTGCTCAGGCAGTCAATCTGAGAAAGCACTCTAGAACTCACACTGGGGAAAAACCATACATGTGCACTCAATGCGATGCTGTATTTGCTCATGCTGGTAATCTTAAGGTGCATTTCAGAACTCACACTGGAGAGAAACCATTTAAGTGCAATCTGTGTGATGCTGCATTTGCTCAGGCAGTCACTCTGAGAAAACATTCAAGAATTCATACTAAAGAAAAACCAGTCATGTCAGCACTATGAAAAGGCATTTAAAAACTCTGTGATAAACCATTTAACTGCAACAAGTGCTTGGTGGACCTAGAGTAATTTAAGACATCATTATCAAACCTATGGACAAAGGAATCGTTTTGCATTTAGTCATTGTTTCGCTAATTTAATTTTGTGAGTTTACTCACTTAGACCAACATCTCAGAATTTATAAAGAATAAACAGCCAATGTTTCCTCAGTTAGCAAAACAAAAACTCACACAAGAAAAATCACTTTCTTGTTTTGTCACTGTGATGCAAAATGATCGTGTAATTATAATTGACCTAGGAGAATTCATGCGGGAGAAAAATCTTTTGTATGTAGTTATTGCGGTGCCACATTTATTTAGCTCAAAAATTTGAAACAACATCTGTGAAATGTTTTAAATATAATCATTTTAACCCTTCAACTGCATGGTGTGCTGCATTTGCTAAGGATGACTCGGACCTGAAAAGCACCTGTGAACTGATGCTTAGAATCTGTTTAACCCTTTAGTTGTATGAGTAACGAAACTGCTATGTATAATTAGAAGTGAGCTAATTTTACTCAGTCAGTTATTCTGAAAAAATTGTTGAGATGGAAAATCCATTGATTATTTTGCTGCTTGTAGCAAACATCACAATGCTAATGAAATAAAAATTGTTATTGAATATTTACTCTCAGCTCTGATGTTCCAGAAACAGTCAGAACTTTGAAAGGCAATTTTTTATACAAATTTCATCCAGTAAAGCCAATAGCCATGAAAACTATTCGTTATCGTTTCTATTCTAAATGATTAACAGAATTTAAATTGTGTTGTTGTCACTGAAAAGGATAGCGTGTTCCATTCCTGGAGTTTTGATTTTTTTGTTAAAAATTTTGTATTTGTATTTGAACCACGACTTGCGGTCTCTTGAAAAATTTTGTGAGCTGTTTTTCATTAATGATTGATTAATAAAAACATATTAATAATCTAATAATAATCTTTTTGTGTATCTTGTAACACGCGCACAGTTATAATACAATTAATTTGGAAACAAAAATGTGAAAAAAGGGCAGCGAAAGACCAATATTCACACAATTATGATAGTGAAGTATGTCTGCTATAATAGCTGTGATTTTGTGCCATTCTAAGTTTAGTGATATAAGCAAAGGACATAAAATATTGCGTTAACAGTATAAATATTGTGAGATTTTGGCACCTATTTTGTTGTAATGAATTCAACTTTTCATTCTCAGATTTGATTTATTTATTTTGCTTTCACATTTTTGTTAATGCTTTGGAAATCGTTGCCTCCATTCCCAGTTCTTGTGCATATCTTTATATTTTTAGGAAAATTACATAAATCATTTTAAAATTGCGAATATAAACACATACCTGGCTGAGATAGGTAGATTTGTAGGTGCCAATTATACCTTCTTTTTATATTGTTAAACACTAGATGTTTACAGTTCTACAAATTCATTAATTTTTTATAAATTATGATTTTTAAAATACAGAGAACTTGTCATTACAACTATAATAAACTAGAATTAATCTTTTTGTAATATCGAAGTACAGATCTGTGTAAAAATAAAATGTAAATATAATCTGTCATAAGCTCCAAAACTGGCTAAGAATTTATAGCTGCTTATAAAATTTAGGTGAACATTTTAAATCGTGGAAACCGATTTGAGAAATTTAAATGGATTCAAATGCCTGACGAACTCAAGTATTAAGTTTCCTGATTGTTGCTGTACTTTAACAAATCTGTCACCAGGTAGAGCATGCTTGTGTAATTAAAATTCCAAAAACTGGCAAAAAGATAAAATTTTATAGCAGATCGTAGCTGGTTACGAAGTGGCACCAATGGTCATGTACTACTATATTACTAGTGCTTATGACGACAATGATAATGCTGGTACTAGTTACTCAAGGTTTTGTTACCTATTATTAAAATGATGTATTAACTATTATGCTTCTCTTACAAAGTAATAGACAGGATAGCATGTGATTAGATATGACTATTATTATTACAGCTAATAATTTTTACATTATTATTTTAATTATTATTCTTATCAAATAATATTATAATAATAATTATTTGTTTCTTTTATTAATATTGTTGCTGTTGATCATGTTAATACCAGCATACTGTTTATAAATATTAATGTTATTAATTATTTACAATAATTTTATTAGTTGCATTTGTGCCAATCTAATTTTTTCTCGCAAATGCAATCTGTACTGCAGGTGAAACAAATTTTTTTTGCTCTTACTAATACAGGTCGTGACGAATGCCAGCAACAGCAGCAGAAAATGGAATCGCCGTCGTTTTAGAAACGCAGCATGTTGAAGGATAGAAGATGGAGAATATTTGCTGATGGCGAAAATTTGTCGCTATAAATGTAAATCTGTAATTGATTTACATTTTATATGGTATATTATTTACAGAACATAATTTCCTATTTTTGAATTTTATAATTTCATTGCGGTCCACTTGCAATTTAGTTGGTTCTAACACCCTACTACCTTCCTGTATGAGTCCCTTTACTAACACTCTACCTCTTTCCCAGTCCAAGCCTCCCCCCTCACTCCATTTCCATATATACCACTGATTCACACCTACGACATCCTACCGCACTGCCAAACCTGACAAACGCCAAGAGTATCAAGGCACCAATAACACCACGCCGGGTCATACTTTAAAAATGGTACCGGCTATTGCCCGGCCCGAGGCGTTGTAAATTAGGGTAAAAGTGAGGTAATAATAGTCTCTGTAGTTGTAGGTTGCTGTTTAGTCTATATAATGGACTTAAAGAACTACTGTGGAGAATGACTTCGGAGTGTTTATTTTGTATCAAAAGCATTTTTCTTCAACGGTCACATTATCTACCTAATTCTTACATAAACAACTTATATATAAATGCAGGACAACATATACATCATTATCAAACTGTTAAATGTATCACAATATACACATCATTATCAAACTGTTAAATGCAAGACAACATACACATCATTATCAAACTGTTAAATGCAGGACAACATACACATTATTATCAAACTTTTAAATGCAGGACAACATACACATCATTATCAAACTGTTAATTGTAGGACAACATACATGGTTTTACTATGTAGCTTGTTAAGCTGAAACTTGAACTTTTTCTTCAAAGCATCTAACAATAACTAAACATTTTAATGGCATTTCTAATAATAGCTGTCGTAGTAGATGTAATAATTAAATCCCTTTCTGTTGAGGAAGATTACAGACTTTGCAGTTACGCCTTCCAATCTTTAGCCATTGTGCAATTGGGAGCTCTGTTGCTTCGGTAGATGAATAGCACACTTGCTGCTAGTAACTGGCTTCTCCTGAGTCCATCATTATTATAAGATAATTGTTTCTGATGTTACTAACATTAAATATTTCTTTACTTATTTTTTAAAAGTTTCGTAAGTTCTTAATTTACTTTTTTGCAGAGAGCTAGTACTGCCACTCTGCTCATACATCTCTTACAAACATGGACCAGGCTGTACAAGCAGTTCTTTCAAGGGTGAAAGTTGAACCTGGTATTTTAGTTAACTTCGTAGAGGGCAGCACTGATGATAAAGTGCAAGCTGCGAATGTAAAAACTGAATGTGACGGTGAAACAGTTGACATAAAAGGCAATAACAAATATGGAAGAGTAGAATGCGAGTTTCAAACAAATGAAACAACTATAAAAACTGCTTATGATATGCTTCCAGATGATAATAATAGGCAAAACACTGATATCTGTAAAACACACATGATAGTGCAACCTGACATTGTCCACTTGAAAACTGACTTCAGTGTTTTGATGAATAGGGAAGGTAATAGTTTGAGTGACGAAGTAACAGATAATGATGTAAAAACTGCTTGTGAATTTGTGAAAATTGAACCTGATTGTTCAGATGATATTGTGAATAAAAGCAAAGAGGATTTAATGGAAGATGAACTTTTAGTAAACGTGAACGACAAAAGTAAAGAGCTGCTGTCATTTAACCTTGATCACTCTGATCCCGCTGTTAATCACGATGAAATAGAATCTTCTTTCTTTCAAGAAAAATTGAACGGGTTTAATCATGGTGCTGGTGCAAGGAATTTGGAAAAACCTTCAGATACTCACACTGGAGAAAAAACTTTCAAGTGCAGTCAGTGTGATGCAGCTTTTGTTAAATCAAACCTTTTGAAAAGACATTTAAGAACTCACACTGGAGAAAAATACAAGTGCAGTCGCTGTAATGCCGCATTTACTCATGCAGTTGGTCTGAATGTACATCTAAGAATTCACACTGGAGAGAAACCATTCAAGTGTAGTCAGTATAGTGCAGATTTTGCTCGAGCAGGTGGGCTGGTGCAACATTTAAGAAATGACACTAGAGAGAAAACATTTAAGTGCAGTCAGTGTAGTGCTGCATTTGCTCATAATGCCAGTCTGACAAGACATTCAAGAATTCACACTGGAGAGAAACCTTTCAAGTGTAGTCAGTGTGATGCTGCGTTTGCTAACAGTGCCAGTCTGACAAGACATTCAAGAATTCACACTGGAGAAAAACCTTTCAAGTGCAATCAGTGTGATGCTGCATTTGTTGACTCAGGTTGTTTGAAAACACATTTAAGAATTCATACTGGAGAGAAACCTTTCAAGTGTAGTCGGTGTGAAGCTACATTTGCTTACTCGGGCCATCTCAAAACACATTTTAGAATTCACACGGGAGAAAAACCGTTCAAGTGTAGTCAGTGTGATGCTGCATTTAGTGGGGCAACTGCTAAGAAAGTACATTTAAGAATTCACACTGGAGAAAAACCTTTCAAGTGCAGTCAGTGTAATGCTGCGTTTGCTCACAGTTCCAGTTTGACAAGACATTCAAGAACCCACACTGGAGAGAAGCCTTTCAAGTGTAGTGAGTGTGATGCTGCATTTGCTGACTTAGGCTCTCTCAAAACACATTTTAGAATTCACACTGGTGAAAAACCGTTTAAGTGTAGTCAATGTGGTGCTGCGTTTAGACATGCAAGTGCTAGGAAAGAACATTTAAGAATTCACACTGGAGAAAAACGTTTTAAGTGTGTTCAATGTAATGCTGCATTTGCTCGAGCAGATCGTCTGTCAAGACATTCAGAAATTCACACTAGAGAAAAACCGTTGAGGTGGGCACACTGACTGGATATTTAAAGACTCTGTGATAAACCTTTTAACTGCAACAAGTGTTTGGTGAACCTACAGTAATTTAAGACATCACTATCAAACTTATTGACGAAAGAATCGTTTTGCATTTAGTCATTGTTTCGCTAATTTAATTTTAATTCAGTTAGACCAACATCTTAGAATTTATAAGGAATAAACAGTCAATGTTTCCTCAGTCAGTTACAGAAAGTTCAAGCAGGAAAAATCACTTTATAGTTTTGTCAGTGTGATGCAAATAGATTAGGTAATCACAATTGGCGCAGGAGAATTCTTACAAGAGAAAAACCTTTTGTATGTAGTTATTGCGGTGCCACATTTATTTAGCCCAAGAAGTTGAAACAACATCCGTGAACTGTTTCAAATAGAATCATTTTAACCCTTCAACTGTGTGATGCCTAGCATGATACTGCATTTGCTAGGGATGACTCAGACCTGAAAAGCACCTGTGAACTGATGCAGTAGAATCATTTTAACCCTTCAACTGTATGATGCTTAGCATGATACTGCATTTGCTAGGGATGACTCAGACCAGAAAAGCATCTGAACTGTTTCAAATAGAATCATTTTAACCCTTCAACTATATGTTGGATGATTTTGCATTTTCTAAGGATGACTTGGACCTGAAAAGCACCTGTGAACTGATGCAGAAGAATCTTTAAATGATATGGTGCCTTTGCCCTCTTTACCAGAATTTCATTATTAATCACACAGGAGCAAAGCTGTTAAGTGTAATTAGAATTAAGGTAAATTTGGTCAGCTAATTGTTCTGAAAGAACTTTTCATAATTCGAGTGATGGAAAATCCATTGACTATTTTTCTGCTTGTGTCTTTACCAGCACTCAGAACGTGGATGAAGTAAAAACTGGCTTTGAATATTTACTTTCTGCAATGATGCTTAAGTTTTTGAAATAATTTTTTATGCAAATTTCGTCCAGCAAACCCAATAATCACTGAATACTAAGAATAGATGAGAAATTAAATAATAATTAGTGTGAATGATTAACGTAATCTAGATTGTGTTGTTTTTATAAAAAAGAATATCATGTTTCATTCCTGGGTTATTGAATTGTTGAAAATTTTGTATTAATGTATTAAACTCCGGACTTGTGTGTTTAAAAAAAATTGAACTGTTTTTCGTGAATTGGTTGATTAATGAAAAAATTAATCACACAAATATGATTGTGAAGTATGTCAGCTCTAATAACAGTTACATCGGCTGTTTTAAATTGGGTGAACTAAGCAAAGGACATAAATTAACATGTTAACAATGTAATTATCATCACTTTTGCTATAATAAAGTCAATTTTTTATTTATTGATTTTGCTTCCACGTTTATTTGAAACTGTGCCTCCAATTTCCTGTGAATATCTTTTTATTTTCAGGAAAATTACACAAAACACTTAAAATTTTCTGGGATATGTAAGTCTGTAGGTTCCATTTGTATTTGTGAGTGTGTTAAACCCAAATAATTAACTTTATAAAAGTCCTGTTACTTATAAATTATGGTGAACTCTCTAAAATCTTGTAAATTCAATTAATAGTTCATCATCCATGGATTTAATGTCTGATGAACTCAACCCTTAAGCTTCCAGGTGGAGGAGGCTTTACTGTAGTATAATTATAATTGAAAAAATCGTCAAAAAGCAAAATTTTTATATCGGTCATTAGCAGCGTATGTTGTGGTACTAGTGATCATGTACTACAATAATACTGATGCTCACAACGATGACGATAATGATGATGTTGGTTGTTGAGGCTTTCTGTTCTCTAATATTTGATATTTTTTGTTCCTGCCATAAATGTAACACACAAGATGGCTTCTGACATGATATAATAATAATCATCATCATTATTATTATCGTATTATTTATATTATTATTGTTGTTGTTATTATTATTATTATTATTGCTGTTGAAGAATGCTAATACCAGCGTGCTGTTTATATATGTTAAAGTATTAATTATTTATATTAAATTTATTTCCTGCATTTGTGGCAGCCTAAAATTTTTCACCACTCTTCAAAATCTACACCGCAGGTGAGACAGAAATTTTTTGCTGTTATTTATACAAGTCGTGACAAATGGAGTCGGCAACGTGAAATCGAAGCGCCGCGATTTTAGGAACGCTTCTTCATGAAAGAAGATGGAGATTTTTAGTCCTGATTATTTTTTAAATTATAGTTGTCGTTTTTTTAATTTTAGTTTTTAGCTACCTGAATAATTTTTTCTATGAACAATTTCGTATCCATTACTTCCACATTATTACTAATGGTTTGTTTGTTTGTTGTTATTTTTTACGTATGACGTAATTATAAACGAGGAAAATAAATTTTACAGTACATTGTCTGCAATCACTGTCTAATCAGAAGCTGCTTAAAAATAGCAGGTATGATTGTTTTTGCAATCTATCGTTTCACATTGCTGGCTAACACTATGGGCCGCAACTTACTTCCTTGTTCTATCCATGCAAAGTGACATCTATGTGACAAAAAGAAAGTCGGCAATGGTTAAAAAAACTAAATTCAATCTGTCACAAGTCGAAGAGCTTATCATTTTGTTTGATCATGTGAGTTTATTAACTCTATCATGTAATGGCAACTCCCTGCTCGGTGTGCCATTAGCAATACCTTTACAGGGCCCTGAGTGATGATCCTCTCTGAGCATGCTCAGTAACTGCTGACTGTGCAATTGTGTTAATCTGCATAATCAGCAGCCTATCTAAGAAAGTTAGCTAGTGCTGTGCATTAGTTACTGTGTCAACACCATTGGATCTGTACATAGCCATATTGTTGTTTCAATAAAGTGTTTATGTAACTTTTAGATCGTCTTTATTTGTGCTGTTTTTGTAGGACAACATACACATTATTATCATACTGTTAATTGCAATAAAACATACACATTGTTATCATACTGTTAATTGCAATGAAACATGCACATTGTTATCATACTGTTATTTGCAATAAAACATACACATTGTTATCATACTGTTAATTGCAATAAAACATACACATTGTTATCATACTGTTAATTGTAATAAAACATACACATTGTTATCATACTGTTATTTGCAATAAAACATACACTTTGTTATCATACTGTTAATTGCAATAAAACATTCACATTGTTATCATACTGTTAATTGTAATAAAACATACACATTGTTATCATACTGTTAATTGTAATAAAACATACACATTGTTATCATACTGTTAATTGTAATAAAACATACACATTGTTATCATACTGTTAATTGTAATAAAACATACACATTGTTATCATATTGTTAATTGCAATAAAACGTACACATTGTTATCATACTGTTAATTTCTAACTCGGCATGCTAACAGCTAAAATTCCATAACCAATCTTGAAGAGTGATGTTTATTTAACATTTTATTTTTCTTCTAATTGTAAATTTTGTCACCTATGAGTGTGACAATTTTCTTTTAAGTTTGTGCAAATCTGAGAGAATGTAAATACTTTTAAGAAGCATTATGAAAATCCGGGAGTCACTTTGGGAGGGTTTATAAGCAGTTCCTGAACTTGTGAAAATTGAAAATGGTGTTCTAAATGAACTGATAGATGTTAACATACAAACTAACAATGTACCATTAACAACTTATGTACCATAAGAAATTGATGATGAATCAGATAAGGTAAATAACAGCAACAAGTAGAAGAGTATGATGCCCTCGCAGATAATATGGAAAAATTGTTGCTGTACGTCGCCAAACCACGTGTCTTTACACACCACAAGTAGTTTATGTGTGAATTAGTAGTTGTTGTCTGATGTCTCCGCTACTGCTGATCTAACTAATGGTGTGAGAAATACTCCACCAATGTTCAGAATCCCTAAAAGAATGGTTTGTCCATTAGCTCCTCTAAGTGGAGAAGTATGGCAATGCAAATCTTTTACCCCCGGAGTTGTGCTGGTGGGACGTAATAGGTGCCGATATTTAACATTTCTACATTTAACTATAATCCTTTATACAACGTCAGTAGAATGTAGCCATTAACACCAAAACAAAACTTATGACAACCTGAAGAAAGGTACCACGTAAATTGACCCATTAAAAATGTCCTGGACATCCGTTCAAAAGGAAAATTCGGTACCTGAATAAACGAGGTAGAATGTCCTCGTATGTATCGCATCATATGCTGCAATGGCTTCTATGTCGATTTAAATCTATTTGCGGACCGTGTATATCAGTCTGTCAACTAGAAGTTATGCATCGCATGGCTGTTACATATGAATTCATATTTTTGTAGATCTAAAGGTTTTAGTTATTGTTAAACAGAAATTGAAATGTTTTCTAGAATTTTCCTCCAAATTCAAAGTCATTCTTAACAGTTGCTGCTTTGTATATGATTGACGATTGCAGATCTCCCAGTTGTTTCTGCTGAATTTACAAACTTTAGCATTTCTGCAACTCGGTAGCTCTTTTGCTGTGGCAGCATCAATTTTCTGCTGTTAAATGGCCTCCCTAAATCCATTTTTACCACATTCTAGTGTGATTAATGCTTAATGTTGAATCATTTGTTTTGAAGTAGTTTGGAAAGTTTTTAATTTCCTTTTTTGCAGAGAGCTGGCATTACCGCCTCTCCTCTTGTGACTACAAAGATGGACGAGACTGCACAAAGAGTCCCTGGACGTGTGAAAATTGAACCTGATATCTTAGTTAACTTTATAGAGGGCAGCACTGATGTTAAAGTGCAAACTGACAATGTAAAAACTGAAAGTGATTTTGAAAAAGTTGACATAAGAAACACAAATAGAGTAGAGTGCGGTTTTCAAACAGGTGAAATGACTGTGAAAACTGAGAATGATGTTCTTGTAGATAGTGATGTGAAAAACACTGATATCTGTGAAGTGGACATTATGATGCAACCTGACATTGTCTACTTGAAAACTGACTTCAGTGTTTTGACGAATAGGAAAGGCAATAGTTTGTGTGATGGAGTTACAGATAAAGATATAAAAACTGCTAATGAATTTTTAAAAACTGAATCGGATGCTTCAGATGATGTAGTGAATCAAAGCAAAGAGGATTTAATAGAAGACGAACTTTTAGCAAGTGTGAATGAAAAAAGTCCAGAGCTTCTGTCATTTAATCTTGATCGCTCTGATCTTTCTGTTAAACACAATGAAATTGTAACTCCTTCCATTCAAGAAAAATCTCGTAGGTTTACTCATGGTGCTGATGCAAGGAATTTGAAAAAACATACAAGAACTCACACTGGAGGAAAATCTTACAGGTGTGGTCAGTGTGATGCTGCTTTTACGTATTCATGTCAACTGAAAAACCACTTTAGAATTCATAGTGGAGAAAAACCTTTCAAGTGCAGTCAGTGTGGCGTTGCTTTTGCTCGGTCAGACTTTTTGAAAAGGCATTTGAGAGCTCACACTGGAGAGAAACATTTCAAGTGTAATCAATGTGATGCTGCATTCACTCATGCAGATGGTCTGAAAGTGCATCTAAGAACTCACACTGGAGAGAAACCATTCAAGTGTAGTCAGTGTGATGCTGTATTTGCTCATACAAGTACTCTCAAGATACATTTAAGAACTCACACTGGAGAAAAACCTTTCAAGTGTTCTCAGTGTCATGCTGCATTTACTAAGGCGGGCGATATGAAAGTTCATTTAAGGATTCATACTGGAGAAAAACCATTTAAGTGTAGTCAGTGTATTGCTTCATTTGTCACATCAGGCCATCTCAAAACACACTTTAGAATTCACACAGGAGAAAAACCATTCAAGTGTAATCACTGTCATGCTGCATTTAGTCGCTCAAGTGCTAGGAATGTACATCTAAGAATTCACACTGGAGAAAAACCATTTAAGTGTAGTCAGTGTAATGCTGCATTTGCTCACACTGGTAGTCTGACAAGGCACTCAAGAATTCACACTGGAGAAAAGCCATTTAAATGTAGTCAGTGTGACGCTGCATTTGTGCAGGCTGGCCATCTGACAAGACATTCAGTGATTCATCGCACTACAGAAAAAAACCATTGAGGTGGGCAGTCCAACAGACCATACTGTGATAAACCTTTTAAAAGCAACAAATGCTTGGCCAACCTACAGTAATTTAAGACTATGAAGCATACTAGTGGCAAAGAATGATTTTGTATGTAGTCACCGTTTTTCTAATTTTGTGAGTTTTTCTTAGTTATTATCTAACACATTTGAGAATTTACAAGGGATTAACCTTTTAACTCTCATCACTTATACAAAAAATATTATTAAAATTTTGTCTTAAGTCAGGTCTCATGTAAGCTTGTCTGTTCATAGTACTGTTCATGTGTATTTTTGTAATCATTGGTAACCTCACATGTATCATAACATCTGCATGATTTTTCTTCAAATTTGGGAGAAATACATTTTTTTAAATACTTTATTAGACTGTTAAACACACAACTTATAATATGGTTATTAATTACTGATAGATTTTAGACACAAAGATTTTATAATTAGACGATGTAACAATTCTCATTTGAAGGGAGTGAAACACAACTTCTTTATTCAAAGCCAATCTTGCAATTCTGTCACGCTCTACTTAACTGCAGACAGGTGGCAGCACTATACAGTATATCCTAGATGGCGTAATATTAAGACGCTACACAACTGTCTTTCCATTTTTTAAAGCCGCAAACATCTTAGGCTACTCACTGCTTTTAATTTACTTTTCTTAAACATTTAGTTTGTTGCAATTTAAATTTTGCTGTTTTCATTAAAAAGAATAACGTATCTCAATCTTTGCTGGTCTAATGTAAATTTCGTACAAAGTTTTTTATAATTGTATCAAAATTGGTTTTAACATTTTTACAAGATGAATTGAGTTGTGTTTTTGAAAAAAGGATATCCATACTGGATTGTTTTGTTTGTTCAAAAGTTTGTATTTAATGTATTTGGTTCCCTGGCTTTGCATGAACAGTGAATATTAACAATGAATTTTGTTACAGAAATAGTAATAAAGCTATTTTTTAACATATTATTGCACTACTACTTCTGAAATTGTACTTTGTGTTACAAGTCTAAACCACAATCGCCTGTTAGTCTTAATAACTTCGTGTTTTTTTCTGCTAGGCATGCATATTTATTTATATGTATATGTATGTATGTGTATATACTTATATAATATATGTAAACATTAGAATGCTATTAGAATGCCATCAGTACTATTATAATAATACAATTTTACAGCATATAGAGGCCTCATGATTATCTAGATGCCATATTGCAAATGTGTTATATGCATAACTAACATGTAAGTGAAAGTTGAGAAGTAAGAAAATTCTCTCTTCCTAATATATCCACATATATATATATATATCTGTGTATTTTTTTTAAATAATGTTTGCATGTGTGTGTAAATGCTTGAGCATCCTACGACGGTATATGTATGTGCATATTCAGTTAGTATGTGTTTACCATATCAACATTATATGTATTTATTATGTCTTTATGTCCTTGATATGTATATCAAAATTTAAACCTAAGTTTCATATGTTCAATCCTAGTGTTGTTTTATTGTTATTTATTGTTGTTTTTATTATTATTGTTATTACTATTATTATTAATATTACGACTATCTTTATTATCATACAGTTTTTTCAAAAAATACTTATTAAGTACTGAATCTGCAAGTTTTTCTCTGAAATCTTCTGACATAATGTCTTTCTAAAAATTGCTTTTTTACTATTACAAGCTGACTGCACGTGGTACAAGTGAACTTTCTAGATGTTTGCTGGGTCTAAAGTCTTACTATTATATATGCAGTATAGAATCAGCACTCAGTGAAAAGAATATCTGTATGTGGATAATTGATTTTTTTTAGTTAGCTGATTTCACACAAGTAATACTGTACATATTACTGTAAGTATATAAGTATACTGTAAACACTGCAGTTACTATAAAAACCTTTAAATTTTTTCACTGAGAATTGATTATAGTTTGTCCAAGGCGACACACATTATAAAATTCCACTGAGTACAGACGTATAGAGTGTTGGTCAATTTTGCCCTCCTAATGTGAAAAAAACATCTGTTTATTTCATTTTGTTGAAATTCTTATTGTATGGCAACATGGAGAATCCTCTACTATTATAAGTTTGAAAAAACTCAGAATAGCATACAATTTTTGCAAGATTTGATTTGATTCGATTTACTTCTTATTTCCAACTTTCGTTTATATCATATTAGTACAACATTAAAAATATAAGCAACGAAAATACAAGTAAATAAACACACAAGCACACAACGTAAACAACATTAGAAATAATAATAACAATAATGACATTTTGCGTTGGCTTCAATTATATCAATGAATATCAATAATGTAAATAATTAAGCATAAGATATCCTTGAGAGAGAGAGAGAGAGAGAGAAAGAGAGAGAGGGAGGGAGGGAGAGAGAGAGAGAGAGAGAGAGAGAGAGAGAGAGAGAGTATTGTTTACCTGTCCTCACGACTACTGTGCCTGGTCTACATGAACTGAACTTGCTGTATTTCGACGTGATCTTCTAAAGAGAACTTGAAATAGTGATAATTTAATTTGTACGGAAATATTGGATATACATCCGTTGTACTAAAGCACTGGGCACACCTTGCCCTACTCGAGCGTTTAATTTAATCAGTTATCATGAGTTTGAGACCATGCTCGGGCCCTAATTGTAAATGCTGTATAGTAGTGTAACTTTGTAAGTACTGTGTGTGTATGTTACTAACTGTTCTTTATTGATGCTATAATTATGTTTATATGAGCTTCATGTTTGGAATAAAGGATAAATCAAAGAAGGTCCAAGGTCCAAGATGCTGTGTAATTGACAGTAATGAATGCAACAAGATACAAGACATAATCAAGTAAATAATTAATTACAAATTCATCAGGCTCTGTACGCTTTCCTCCCAATGTCTCTAGAACGATAAAGATCATGTTATTTCCACAATTTTACATTTACGTGTTTTTACCAACACAAACAATTAATTCTGGATAAAGTCAGACACAAAAATTTAATTGTCTGACATAAGTCTAGGCCTTTGGGTGGCATCAAAGCATCATTAAAGAAGTAACTCACAAAATAACCTACTTCAGAAGAGGATGCTGTATATAATAAAAGTATATCATTAGGTCTGTTTATCAGCAAATACAGTCAGGGATAAACGTACTCACTATGCGAGATTGTATGTTCACGACCATGTGGCTGCCAGAAGACAAACTACAAGACAATAGTGAATGTGCCAGTCTAAAGATGTGATGTGTCTGTATTAAAAAACAGCGTCCAGGTTGTTTAATGGGTCTTAGGCATATGCAAAACTCAATGTCCGACATTAGCCCATGTCCGATATCGCCCCTTGAAGTTTTTAAATTTTTGTCTGATTGAATTGATTACATCAAACAGCTGAGTTTGTTTTGATCCGTCTTGAACTTGAACTTTGTTGTGATCACGTGACACCTTTGGATTCTGTTTTGTTCACGTGGGTACTACAGCCTTCAGTAATTATCTCACGCCCCCGCTGTAGTTAGGCTTGAACGAGATTGTTGTGGTCACGTGACACGGTTGCTTTGAACACATGATTACTACACGCCCCCGTCGTAGTATTTCATTGACAAATGATTAAAGAACATTTTTCTACATGTACTCTTATACGTACATCTACATATACAGAAAGCTGATTCAGAATACGGGTAAATAGAGGGAAGATAATTGAGTGAGCGAGAGAGAGAGATGAGAGAGAGAGAGATAAGAGATAGGGAGAGAGAGAGAGAAGAGAGGCAAGACAGATAAACAGGCGAAGGAGGAGAAAGACAAAGAGGGGAGGGAGGGAGGGAGAGGGAGAGAGAGAGAGAGGGAGATGGAGGGAGGAAGGGAGGTAGGTAGGGAGTGACAGGGCCTATTTGAGCCTAAGCGAGGCCCTGGGAAGTGGGGGGTGCGAGGCCCCTCGGGGGGGGGGGGCGAAGCGCCGGGCAGCGGGCACACCATGGTTGGCGCCCAGAAAATTTTTGAACTACTAGAACGCCGGAGAAGCATTTTCGAAAGGAAAATATATACCTGTCCAAGTTTGATTTTTTTATAGTTTTCACTTTATCTGTTGTAGCAGACGTATGTTTTATGTAGCTTGAGACTTTCTCTTCGTGTAGAAATTCCTTGCGCTGTTATTGACCGTTTTGTTCAACAATTGATTGGCTGATATGATAATGTATGCTGCTATTGCCTGATGCATTGATTTGATAGCGTCCTTGAGTTGTCAGATGTGAATTGACCAGTCTTTATTGTAGGACAGCTGTTTTATAGATGTAGAACAATACGGTGTTAATGAATCGAATAAATAATTAATAAATTAACAAAGACTTGCGTTTCTGTAGCTAGAATGCACTGCGTTTATTGATTATTCCACATTTAATATTTCTTTATCTTGAATTTTATTACTACAAATTCACAAACACCCTCTGGTTGATTGGTATTTTATGATCTCTCTATTCAGACATTGAAAAGTGACTACATTAATACATGGCTTTGCATCTGACGATTTTGGCAAAGGGGTGATCGTATCTTCAGACAAGGATAATAACTGTGATCAATAGATGTTAATAATTACAGAGGCGTTATGTTGTCACCTGTACTATGGGAATTATTTAAATCTATTCTGTTAACCTTCATGTGCTAACGTGAAACTGTGTAAAATGTCAAATGCTCCTAGACCTTTCCACTGATTATAATTAATGCACAAACATTCTACATAGTGTTTGCAAACAGCTCCTTCTAAACAGGCTAACATCAATTGCACTTACATCATAAGTGCCAGCAAAAGCTTAATAAAACGAGTAAAAATCTAGGCAGAATACAATGGAATCTCAGCCCAATGCAAACGTCATTGCAGATTCTAAGCGAGAATCACCCAAAATGCAATCTACAATCAATTCGTAGATGCTCTTCTTGGTTGAGGCGTCCCTAAATGTGACCCCATCGTCGTAAAGCCCTGTTTGTTCTCTTTCCTAGTAACTCTATATCTCCTGCCCAGAGTCCCACCAGACAATGCCATAATGTTTCTACAGGCCGCTTGTCCAAAATTTCCAAGAAAATCCGCACTTGGGTCCGGATGAATGCCCGTTACGGGTCGCTGTTGCCCTCCCACAAATTCTAAATATGCCTATAACACAAATCGCTGAACTGGACCTATCCAACCACACCATCACCACACCGCACATCACCAGTCTCCAGAAGTAAGCGGTACAATTTTGCAAAAAAGGGTCATCTTTGGAGGTTTTTCGCTCCCCGTTGTTCCTGGTGGATTTGAAAATTAAACAATTTTAAAAAAACGACACTAGATCAAGACCTTTCGTTTGATATATAGATCGCCAAGAATGGTGCCATCATCCGAGCTGTAGCCTCGAATATACAAATCCCATACCACTGCAGTTATTATACACAATGATGATTCAAGAATTTAAGATAAAAATATATTTTTTTTAATTTTTATGTAATCAAAAGCATCTTTATTTTGGAAAAAAGAAATAAGGAAATCGGATTCCAACATTTTATGTGGCAACTTCCCCAGTTAGAATATTGAAGTTTGCTTATTGCGAGTTGAGTTTATTTGAAATGCGTATTTAACCCTTTCATACCCGTTGTATCCCGTGCGATACGAGAATATTTTCTGTCTTTAAAATTAATAAAATTTTAAAACTGACAGTTATTTGGTCTGTTAATAGTTATTTTGATTTAAGGCAATATCAATAGACTAAAAATGGTGATAAAATGGCAAACTAGAAAATCTACATAGCACAAAAAACTGCGCAAGGTACAGTACTTTAGAGACGACTTTGTACAGATCAGCATAGCATGCACACTAAATGTCTTAAATACTTTAAAAAATTATCAGCAGTTGCAAAATGAAGCACATTTTTTGCTTTTGTTGTGTTTTTAAAAAAGTCGGACTTTGATATGACAAAGAATATTGTGTATCCCACAGGATACATTGGGAACAAAAGTACCAAGCCAAAAATTTTTCTTATTAAAAAAATAATTTGGGACTGAAAGGGTCAATGCCCATTACTGAAATGAGGTTACACGAATATGACAACTGGAAAAAGAAAGATACGTCTGATGATTGCATCAGCTTGGGGCCAGGATTAAGGCAACTGACGTCACTGGTTTAAGAGCCACATACGTGAAGAAGTAGGGCTTCTTCCGCTAGTCAAGACTGACTGAGAAAAACTGCAATATCAGAGATCCGAAATTCTGCCAGATTTTGTTACGACACTGCATCATAGTATGTTTAGAAGAAGTACGATACAGAATCATAGTATGTTTAGAAGAAGTTACGATACGGTGCATCATAGTATGTTTAGAACAAGTTTTGATGTTTAAATGCTCGTATGTAAATGCTACATGCACCATTCTGCATAGCTGACAATAAAACTTCATTTATTATATTACCCTGCTAATTTAGGGGTTACATGTCCTACTGTTGCTTGATATATGTTTTGCTTTAAACTGAATTTTGTTTTTGCTCTTGAGTTTGATTTTGTTGCTTTTGTGTGATATAATTTTTGCCCCTAGTTGAACCCTGTTTTGATTTGCTTGTGATTTCTATTGTTTTGATTTGCTTGTATTTTCTTTTGTTTTGATTTGCTTGTGATTTCTTTTGTTTTGATTTGCTTGTGATTTCTTTTGTTTTGATTTGCTTGTAATTTCTTTTGTTTTGATTTGCTTGTGATTTCTTTTGTTTTGATTTGCTTGTAATTTCTTTTGTTTTGCTTTGCTTGTGATTTCTATTGTTTTGATTTGCTTGTAATTTCTTTTGTTTTGCTTTGCTTGTAATTTCTTTTGTTTTGATTTGCTTGTAATTTCTTTTGTTTTGATTTGCTTGTGATTTCTTTTGTTTTGATTTGCTTGTAATTTCTTTTGTTTTGATTTGCTTGTGATTTCTTTTGTTTTCATTTGCTTGTGATTTCTTTTGTTTTGATTTGCTTGTGATTTCTTTTGTTTTGATTTGCTTGTAATTTCTTTTGTTTTGATTTGCTTGTGATTTCTTTTGTTTTGATTTGCTTGTATTTTCTTTTGTTTTGATTTGCTTGTGATTTCTATTGTTTTGATTTGCTTGTAATTTCTTTTGTTTTGATTTGCTTGTGATTTCTTTTGTTTTGATTTGCTTGTGATTTCTTTTGTTTTGATTTGCTTGTAATTTCTTTTGTTTTTATTTGCTTGTGATTTCTCTGTTTTCAGTTGAATTGCGTTTGTTTTTATAAAAATGTCATCACCCTGTGAATAAACTTGTATTTTAAATAAGGGGCAGCTGACCAAGTGACCAATAGGGCTTTCGCTGCTCCTTCTCGGCTGTAATGAAACAAAAATAATTAAGATGAATTCTAAACTGCTATTGAGAATATTAAATTGAATTGAATTGAATTGAATTGGACTTCGTTTTACGAAAATCACGAGCCATAAACCAGTTTTGTGATCAGTGGGCTTACAGTCAAACTAAACTCTCACTATAATATAAGCTTTTACAACTTAAAATCCAACTCTTATTACGAATATTCAATTTACTTTATTATAAACTTTCTGTAGAACTTGTTTCCTTTGATTTTTTATCACTTCGTTGGTAGTAGTATTGAAGAACCGCCATTTTTGTTGGGCAAGGAAAACGACATAATGAATACAGTCACGTGGTTCACTCGCTTACTCGCGCCAAAGACGAAACATGGCGACCTTTTTGGCAATGCACGCATTCGAAATTTGCCAGAAAAAGGTAAATTATTTAACTTGTAAGTGTTTTTGATTCATAATAACTATGAATTCTTTGTGTAATCGTAATAATGTGTTAAAAGTACTTACTTCCATGTCTGTTGTGCTTATACAGGCCTTTAAGACTGGACTTAATAAGAATCACTACTCAAAGCCACCACGTGTTAGTCCCATACTTCAATGATCACAAACCACTCATCCCATACTTCAATGATCACAAACCACTCATCCCATACTTCAATGATCACAAACCACTCATCCCATACTTCAATGATCACAAACCACTCATCCCATACTTCAATGATCACAAACCACTCATCCCATACTTCAATGATCACAAACCACTCATCCCATCCTTCAATGATCACAAACCACTCATCCCATACTTCAATGATCACAAACCACTCATCCCATACTTCAATGATCACAAACCACTCATCCCATACTTCAATGATCACAAACCACTCATCCCATACTTCAATGATCACAAACCACTCATCCCATACTTCAATGATCACAAACCACTCATCCCATACTTCAATGATCACAAACCACTCATCCCATACTTCAATGATCACAAACCACTCATCCCATACTTCAATGATCACAAACCACTCATCCCATACTTCAATGATCACAAACCTCTCACAAGCTTCTGACTGCAGCCAGCAGAGCACGCTAAGCTAACAGATTACATTTTTACAAGATAGTAATTAACAAGATGGCAATAACAATTAGTTTGTTCAGCTTTGAGCAGGCGTCACTTCACTGTCTCTACAAAGCAAACACGACAATTTCCCTGCTAATTAATAACACTAATTAGCTTGATGATATATCTCGTCAATGTGATGTTTCAGTGTACTGATCTACATAATCTGTACTCATTTGGCGTAGATGCTCATGCAAATATCTCATTCGTTACTTGAACAGCCAGCATGCGTCAACTTCCTAGATGACAGATGAATTCCTAGAAGACAAAAGACTTCCTAGAGGACTGTAGACTTCCAGTAGGGCAAAGGACCTCTTTGAGGACAGAGGACCTCTTAGAGGACTTCCTAAACGACAGAGGACTTTCTATCAGCCACTGGTCTTCCTAGAGGACTTCCTAAAAGACAGAAGACTTCCAGGAGGAAAGAGGACTTCGTAGAGGTCAGAGCATCTCCTAGAGGACTTCCCATATGACAAAAGACATCCAGAATGACAGAGGACTTCCAAAAGGAGAGTGAACTTCCTAGAAGACAAAGGTCTTCCTAGATGACTTATAATTACCTTATAATATCCAGCTTTTGTTATTGCTGAAAAGTGTTGGGAAGACATTTTGACGTAAAAATCTGCAGCACTACCTGCCGTAGAATAAAATGGCATTGAAGGAAAATCATATTGTAAGTCACTGCCTTAGCACATTTTTGTCACTGCTAGCTCGTAATATGCGCATTTGGCACGTATTATGTGGAAAATGAAGCCATACCGTATTATGTGGAAAATGAAGCCATACCGTATTATGTGGAAAATGAAGCCATACCGTATTATGTGGAAAATGAAGCCATATATTATACAAATATCCCCCATAGGCAGGGTGCATAAGATTATGGATATGTATAAAATAAATAAAATAGCTTATTTTATGGATTTTTGAAATTTTATTTTATGGATATCAATAAAATAAGAAATAGGCTATGCTGGAACGAGATGCCCAGGGGGAAATCAATTAAAAAGTAAAGACAGGAGGCTTGAAACGTGTTTTTAAACACGCAGGACTTAGTTTTAATTTTATCGGTTTCGTTTTGATTTTATCGGTTTCATATCACTTCAAATTTAATCAAATTTTACGAGACAATGCCTTGTAATTCATCACTTCAGTTCAAATAATTCGTCTATTTGGTACGAATGTAGAATCTCTAGGTTGAAGTTTCCGGTCCAATGCCTGTATTCAGTTTTGATTGCCTATTGCTTTGCACCTTCTTTTTCTTCCTTTCCGAAATGTACACAAAACAGACACTCTACAGAGAGTACGTCTCTGGTGGCTGGGTCTCTCAGTTATTTTCAGACCGAACTCCAGCTCATGCTTTGGTTGAAACTTCGCCATCTTGATAACAAAAAGACAATGAGAAAAAAACAATGTAAAATAGCAAATCCGGAAATGCGCTTTTGTTGGTTTGTTTTCTTTCTCTTACTCTCCTTCTAACGTTCGTTTTCAGTGTTGCCAATGCTTACAACTCGTTACTCTGTACAAAAAATCGCAAAAAAATATTTTTTTATTTTATGCATTTCTTATTTTATGGATTTTTCAAATTTTATTTTATAAATTTTTGGTCTTATTTTATGGATATCCATAATCTTATGCAGCCTGCCCATAGGGCCCCTGTTATTTTTGCCATTCTATCAAATAAACTTAAACACGCAGTACATAATTAGATAAAGAGGTGCATTTAACATGAGAAGCCTGACGGGTCGTAAGTCAAACAAGTGTAACATTTCGTGCTAACGTAAGGTATAAGGTGATAACCGAACATTTGGTATCAACGCAAATTACGACAGTTGAGACAGTAGGGTGATGAGAAAATTGCAAGGTGCCCTCGGGGGGGGGGGGGGGGGGGGGATAGCTAGTGCACACTACATTAGTCAGTTAATTACTTGATTATTTTACATTATCAGTCGAAATATGGTTTAAAACATTTTCTTTGAACTTTTTTGCTAAAACCAATCATGAAGCTGGTCTTTTACTTTACACTGAATTTCAAGTTTCTTTCAAAACTACATTCCTGAGCCTTACTTGTGCAATACGAGAATGAAGCACACCTAACTTTGGTAACGTTTCGAGACTGATACTAAGGCTTTTGAAATGCGGAGTTTTCCTTGTGGTTTATGTGTACCTGTTTCTGAATACAAAGCTTACTAAAAGATTAATTAACATTTCAATGCTTTTATTCTACTGACAGACAATCTGAGTAAGCAAGAAAAAGGAAAAAAGTACATTACGATAATTAAAGGTGGCTATTTCAGCACGAGTTTTTGGTACCAAACAGTAACCTGGTAGTAACTGCAGTTTTCACTGTGCATAAGTTTGTGCACAATATATCACCAATTTGAGGAATTACAATTGATCTAAAAAGTAAACCGTTACTGTTATGCACATACACGTTTCCCTACCTGTTAAATTTGGTCTTGCCCCTTTAACTCTCATCAGTCATGTGACCAGGTAGTTGGCGAGGTAGACATGCAATTCAATTGATACGATGTGAATGTTGTAGTTGATTTCTATTGCTTTTTTTGCAAGTTACAAGCGCCAAAACTCAGGGAGACCACATGTAAGTGTCTAATTATGTTTATTGAACTGCTTTATGCTATTAGAACTATTTCGCTGTTATTTTTTGTATAATTATTGACGAAAATCACGTTACCTAATTTAGTAATGTACCTTTATCAAACTTATGTTTTTCATTGAAAACTTATTGCTGTAATTTATTATTACAGATAAAACGACAATTGCTGCATATTAAACATATTTGATGTTCTGGAGTTTAAATGTTGTACAGTTACTTACCTCTGGAGTGAGCGCTCACTACATCATTTCATTGGCAATCATTGGGGTGCACCCGCCATCTCTCCATGGCAGGGATACCATCCCCAAAACATCGCATACCACGTTTGACAGTACTTGGTACCAGTCCGTCCACATCATGACAACAAGTGCTGGATTGCTTATACACCATAGAAGGCTCAAAGTTGGTCTTTTCTCCACTCAATTGCATCATAACACATTGCCCATTAGGATAGTATTACACCATCTACAACTGTCCAGGATTTTTCACCGACCAAACGTCACCTCAGCCAATTTCAACAGATAAAACTTGGATTTGTCATCAGAATTATAAACCCAACACTTTAACTGCCGTATTTTACAGTTTATCCCCCACACTTCTCAATATCAAAAGCACATTTTCCTGTTACTGGAACAGGTCACTACATTTCTAGGTAGTTTGATACTTTAGACAGGTAACTATAGCACTATATAGGCTGAATGAGAAAGCAAAACACCCCTGTAATAAAATAAACAAGGCCAAAGCCAACACACTTTCAAAATGACCTGCATATCACTGACATTTAGGTTACCTGTGGGGCAGATGTAGTTCATGGGTGCCTAGTACATTATTAAATGATCTGCATAACACTGACATTTAGGTTACCTGTGGGGCAGATGTAGTTCATGGGTGCCTAGTACATTATTACAATAATAGCAATAAAAAATAAAGTAAACTATGCAGGTAGCTTCCTTATACAAAAACAAACTAAGTTAGGCCTGCTCATTCGCATACAACATTTATCATTCAACCAAGTTGCATAGTATAATGTACAAAGGTGGTTGCTTGTAATGTGCAAGAACACACTTTAGCCAAGGGGTGGACCTAGTCTCGTCCATCACAGAGTACACTAAGGGGCGGACCTAGTCTCGTCCATCACAGAGTACACTAAGGGGCGGACCTAGTCTCGTCCATCACAGAGTACACTAAGGGGCGGACCTAGTCTCGTCCATCACAGAGTACACTAAGGGGTGGACCTAGTCTCGTCCATCACCGAGTACACTAAGGGGCGGACCTATTCTCGTCCATCACAGAGTACACTAAGGGGCGGACCTAGTTTGCTCTATCACAGAGTACACTAAGGGGTGGACCTAGTCTCGTCCATCACAGAGTACACTAAGGGGTGGACCTAGTCTCGTCCATCACAGAGTACACTAAGGGGTGGACCTAGTCTCGTCCATCACAGAGTACACTAAGGGGTGGACCTAGTCTGGTCCATCACAGAGTACACTAAGGGGTGGACCTAGTCTGGTCCATCACAGAGTACACTAAGGGGTGGACCTAGTCTGGTCCATCACAGAGTACACTAAGGGGTGGACCTAGTCTGGTCCATCACAGAGTACACTAAGGGGTGGACCTAGTCTGGTCCATCACAGAGTACACTAAGGGGTGGACCTAGTCTGGTCCATCACAGAGTACTATGGGGTGGACCTAGTCTGGTTCATCACACTAAGCCTTTAGTACAAACACCGAACCAAGCCTGAGCTGTTTCCATTTGCACCGAACCTACCCGAGCCAAAATAAGCAGAAGCCAAAACAATATGGATGACAGAGCTGATCCTTTAGTATTAGTATTCTCATCAAAGAATAAGTCATTTATTTCACCTTACACATTTACAATGGTTACATATACAATATCTAGTGAAAGGGCCTACAATGGATATAATACAAATAAAAAATACTGCACAGAAAAAGCCTCAAACACTGTTCACTTATATACGAAGGTAAATGTGTTGCGGGCAATCAAAAAGCAGAGCTTGTTAGATTGTCCCACACAGTGATAGAGAAAAAAAGTAATGGAGATAATCTGAAAATTTAAAGTGAATCGTGACAAAAAAAAACATTAGTGCTTAAAATGGAATGATGTCATGAATGAAACTCATATATGGAATGATATAAAAGATAGAAAGACTATTATTTTTTAATAGCATGTAAAATTAAAATAACTTGATTAAGCTAACACCACTGTTTTGCAACTACTGTGAGGATGGATCAGAAGAAGAAGTGTCTAACTGCACGTTTATTCTGTAAATCTAATGTTACGTGTCACATCACCAGTTAAATACAATTAATTAATAGCTGACAAAACTGCAGCATATGTAAAGATATGAGAGATATTCAGGGTGCATAAGATTATGGATATGTATAAAATAAATAAAATAGCTTATTTTATGGATTTTTGAAATTTTATTTTATGGATATCGATAAAATAAGAAATATACTCTATCTGGAACGAGATGCACAAGGGAAATCTATTAAAAAGTAAAAACAGGAGTGCTTGAAACGTGTTTTTAAACACGCAGGACTTAGTTTTAATTTTATCGGTTTCATATCACCTCAAATTTAATCAAATTTTACGAGACAATGCCTTGTAATTCATCACTTCAGTTCAAATAATTCATCTATTTGGTACGAACGTAGAATGCCCTCTAGGCTGAAGTTTCCGATCCAATGCCTGTATTCAGTTTTGATTGCCTTATTTTGTACAAAAAAAATCACAAAAAAATATTTTTTTATTTTATGCATTTCTTATTTTATGGATTTTTCAAATTTTATTTTATGCATTTCTTATTTTATGGATTTTTCAAATTTTATTTTATGGATTTTTGGTCTTATTTTATGGATATGCATAATCTTATGCAGCCTGGAGATATTACTAGCTATATATTTTGTGTGTAAGCCTGCCGGTTTTCCATTAGTCGTCACAACAGCACAACTTTTTCATGGCTCTACGGAACTCTTTGTACTGCCACGCGTATATGATGGGATTCATTACAGAGTTTGAAAATACCAATAGATCCGATGTTACGGCAAAAGCAAACGTGTACAATGAACTGTACGCATCCAATTCATTCATTGCCAAGTATGTGTTGAAGATATAAAATGGTGTCAGTGATATGATGAAACAGCCAAACACGATGAAGAAAACTTTGACGATTTTCATTTTCGATTTGAAACTATCATCTGTGTTCATGGTGGAGCCACCAACCCGTCTGGTACTCATCCAAGCTACGCTGAATATTCTGCTGTAAAGAACTGACATGATGATGACAATGATAAAGTAGTAGATAATCTGTGCTAACCATTGGTACTTGTTAATGAAAACTACAATAAGACAAGATTGTCCAGGATTATGCCAAATAATTATTGGAACAAGAATGAAAAAACAAGACCAGATCCATATGGAGATCAGAACCATTGTAGCTCTTGTGGGTGTGACAATGGTTGGGTAGTGGAGGGGGTAGGTTATGTTGATGTATCTGTCGATAGTGACTCCTAGCAAACTTGTTATTGAAACCGTGACGCAAACAACAAATATTCCAACTCTGGTGAAGCAGTAGAAAAACCTGGCAAAAGAAATTTCAGAAATAAAAAAGTTACGCCAAATTATTCGTGATTTAAACAATTTTGTGTTGCTACTAGTTTGGGAAGGAAAAATGCTTTTCTTTTGCTGTTACCGCCGCAGTTGCACTCCCTGTTGTTTGCCAGTGACATGATATTAAGGGTTGTTAGAATTTGAGTTTTCAAGTAAGTTAACCCTTTCAGTCCCAATTTTTTTTAATAAGAAAAAAAATTTTGCTTTGGTACTTCGTTCAGTATGCCTATCTTGTTTACACATAATAATTATTTTTTTCTACCTGTGCCCGCGTGCTAAATATAGCCTGTATCCCACGGAATACATTGGGATTCAATGGAAGCATAAAATGTGCTTCATTTTGCAACTGCTGATAATTTTTTAAAGTATTTAAGACATTTAGTATGCATGCTATGCTGATCTGTACAAAGTCATCTCTAAAGTACTGTACCTTGCGCAGTTTTTTTATCTACGTAGATTTTCGAGTTTGCCATTTTATCACCATTTTTAGTCTATTGTTATTGGCTTAAATCAAAGTAACTATTATCAGATCAAATAACTAATTTTATTAATTTTAAAGGCAGAAAATATTCTCGTATCCCATGGGATACAACGGGTATGAAAGGGTTAACAGAATGTAATATTGATGATGGCAACGGTATTGACAATAATGTTGACAATTATGACAGCAGCAAGCTTTGTTCCTGCTAATAAAGATTTTTACTTACGTATTTGACTTTTTTTCAGCAGGTATGATCCAATCTATCACCATATATAAGCTTGTTGATATTCCAACTGTTAAATCAGCAATTGCTAAGCTCAAAATGAACCTACAAAATAGCATAACAGCCTGTACATAGCCTTCAGTATTTCTCTCATTTTTTGTTTATCGTCTGTCTTATTTGTTTACTTTATTTGTTCTGCTTTTCTTTTTTCTTTTTTCTAGCAATTCTTTTTGTCCTCTACCTAGGGATGTTAATGATAACAACACATATCAATAATTATTGTATTGACAATTATCGATTATCATTTTGATAATTAACAATTATCGTATTAATAGCAAAAATTTGTTTTAATCGTCATCGTATCGAATTTGGAACGCTTCATCACTTATCTTTATAAAATTTCTTCACTTTTCTTTTATTTATTTACATTAATTGCACAAAGGAATGGATAAAATTAATTATTTTAAATTTTAAGCTTGTCAGACGCTAAATTATTTACTTATACTTTAGGCCTGGCAATAGCGGCTACCTTCATTGTGAATCATACTGACAGAGTGCAGAGATCCCTTTACACACTTTGATACTGTGTAACTTCATTGATAGTTTTTATCATTCTTATTTATCGTATTGTAACTAGGGGTGAGCATTCTGTACCAGAAAACGAATTCGAATCGAACCGAATTTGTGACTTTCGAATTCGAATCGAACCGAATTCAAATTGAGATCGAACTAGTTTTCGAACCACCAGTAAAAATTAGTCATACAAAGATCATGCATATCAGTAGATTTTGTTCTGCAATAAAACGACTAGTAATTTGCTTAAAATTTTGCGCAGAAATAACAACTAAATTTTGTTAATTGCATGTTGTTTCAATCGTTTTAATGATAAAGTATGAATGTGATTGAAGTGCTGAATTATTCGAATCTTTACTTTTGGATTCGAATCGAGTTCGAACTAAAAAAACTCATTCGAATCGAATTCGAGCGTTCGAATGTTCGAACTAGAACATTCGATGCTCACCCCTAATTGTAACCTGTCATTCAAAAGATAGTTTCTCACATCGATGGAAAAAGCATTGCACTGTTTCGTTATCACATTTGTATCGATTGACATTCCTACTTCTATCCTTCCTTCTCTTTTCAGTGGTTTTTTCTCCTTTCCAATAGTGCATGCATTCACTACACACGTAATACTTACTTGTTTGGAATTGTCTGCAAGAATTCATATTTGAGAATGCAGATTATTACCAGACAGTTGCAGACGATCATTAAGAAAACTTCCACGACAACTGCAGCAAAATACACGGGCTCAGCAAATCCACCATCTTCATCGCCGTCTGTTGAATTCTTGGCCCAGGAGTCATTTAATCCGAGTGTCGCCATATTAGTTGAGTTCAGTTTGATCAGAGAATATTATGACACATTTTAAGTATGTGTCCGTCAGGTAGCTTTGAGTATTTGAAGAACAATTACTGTAGCCACAGTTCCGGTAAAAGTTCAACCATACACATGTACATGTCTAGCCTCGTTATATTTCCCATTAGCTTACACAAGGTAAGAGTTCAAGTAGTAGGTTTTTGTTAAGCGAGTCACATGATACTCAGAGCTCGAGTTGCAGGTCACATGTGGCACTTTTTAAATTATAGGTGCGGCTCTTCATAGAGTAAGAAGTTTTTAGCACTTTACTTCGGTAAAGTTTTTAGCACTTTACTTTTATAAAGTTTTTAGCACTTTATTTCTGTAAAGTTTTTAGCACTTTACTTCTGTAAAGTTTTTAGCACTTTACTTCTGTAAAGTTTTTAGCACTTTACTTCTGTAAAGTTTTTAGCACTTTACTTCTGTAAAGTTTTTAGCACTTTAGTTTTATAAAGTCCTACATGAAAGAATTAGTACAAAAATTCTATCACTTCTTAGTAAACTAGACTAGAATCAACCAGCAAGTTTGCATGATCTTTGTCTAAATAAAACAGCCAGAAAAAGTTTCTTTCCTTTATGAGACTTAGCAATTTCTCAGACAATAATTTCTTGTTTGTATATCGATTATCCGCTGCGATGATAAAAAGTTTCAAGATTAATTGATTACTGAGTGGCTTCAGCTTGATTACTGAGTGGCTTTCAGGTGAAGCCTGAAGGTCATACTGAAGCCATAGCACATGGTCTGCTAGTTCTTGTCAATGTTTGTTAAATGTTTGTCACACGAATCGACGTTTCTAATGTTTTATTAATGTCATTTTGCTAAAATCACCTTGCTAAAACGAAGCTCGTGGTCTGGCTTCCTTGTTTTAAATTTCCTGTGAATCATCCTTGTTACAACAGCACTACACTGCAGCCAATTCTTTTGTTTTAAATCTAGCGAAACTTCAAAAAGCAAGAGCAGCACTGCAACTCAAAGCAAGTCTGTAGTATCTCTCTCCAAATTTTGTCTCCATTTTTAAGGTTTGAAAACTGTGGAAAACGAATCACTTTTTGAACGTCAGCCATCTTGTTTTTTTGGCTTTACCTTTTCCCATAAATTAGTTGAATACAATTCCCTTCGACACTTTGTACAATGAGATCTGATAGAATCTGATTCAACTCTTAATTAAACAATCTTTATTATTAATATTTGCTTCACGGCCACCTGTCATTCATATCAGTATATTACTATTATGTATAATAATTGCATAATATTTGTTTTCTTGTGTTTGTGCAATTTTTAATTTAGCTAAGTTTCTGTGCTACTGCAGCTGTATTAATAGTGGCAGACAAATACATTGTTCAAGGCTACTTACTGCACTTTTGCTTAACGACTCTATGGTCCATTTTTGGTCTTGTTGACAGGGCCTATTTCAGCCAGGCCCTGGGAAGTGGGGGGTGCGAGGCCCCTCGGGGGGGGGGGGGGGGGCGAAGCGCCGGGGGCCGGCGCACCATGGTTGGCGTCCAGAAAATTTTTGAACTACTAGAACGCCGGAGAAGCATTTTCGAAGAGAAAATATTGAGTTATACAGTTGTTAAAGGAAAGAACAATTGAAAGAAAAACTGCTTTATTCTCAAGACCAGACCTTAATACTTGTCAAATAGTCTAATCAAGAACAACATGGTAGCATATTACATTAGCCTCAAACTGTGGTTAGTTTCTGACGTAAGCAATAACTGTGTTCGTTTGCCGTTAATGAACTTTCTGAGCTAATTATTCAAATATGAGGAACAATTGTTAACTTTTATAGTCAAGAAAACGGATATTTTGGACAGTAAATTAAAATGAGATTGAGTCTAAACAATCGTCCGATCTTCCTTTAAAGATCTGCATATGATTTAGTTTATGAAGTACATTGCAAATTAACACTGCTTGATAATGAGTTTAATGCCAATTTATCTGTCAGCGGGGAGTTAAAAGTTACTCGTAGGAAAATATTACTGGAATTTTATCATAAACATTATTTTGCTGAGTAGGTTTAATACCTCAAAGAGGAAGAAAAGGCAATATGTTAAACTATGTCTCGGAAAACTTTCCACTTAAAATTGTATTACTTAGTACGCTACTAGAAGGGAAAAATCCCAATGTTCGCGGCAAGTGGTAAAATGCCGTTGACTCACCTTCCCTGTGTGCACCACTGACTCACCAAAAGACTTATTTTTGACAAAATGCAATTATTTAAAGTTTTGCTTTGTTAGTGAAGTTTACCCCTTCTTTAAGTATAACATATTTTGCTGTCGAATTCTTACTTTGCCGTTGGGAAAGAGTGAAAGCTGGACGGTGATATACTGCTATTAGGAAGCTTGCAGTTGTTTTCAAAAAAGAGAGCACCAGCCTTGCAAATCTTTTTAATATTCTTTCGTCAGTCTGCCATTTTAAAACCTGTGACATCACGATTTTACTTAAAAATAGAAATACCGTTTTACTCGTAATTTAAGGTAATTTTTAAAACTAGAGATCGTAAAAAATTTCAAAAGATGTCTACAATTTGCATGTTTAATGCTTGTTTACATGCCAAAATTCCAGAAAAGAATTTTGGCGCTTCAAAAAACTTCTAATTTTGATTTTAAAATTTTTAAACATAATTCTGGTGTTACATTGGGAGACGTGTAAGCTTTCAAACAAAATTTAATTTTGCAAAAAGGACTCGTCCCCTCAGATGGGTCATACCCACAAGCTTCTGGGCTACCTCTATGCAGCATTTCTATGGTATACTGTACAGCCATATAACTAATCATACAATAGCTACCGCCTATTGGCTATCGTACTTAGTATTGTGCGTACTCTACAGTTCCATCCGATGGAGGTTACACATTCCTAGAGCCCTGTCGTATGACCAGTTATTCTATCGGAGATGCCATCCCCACTTAATACAAAGCCAAAAACCTACTTATATATAGACTTACTTCCTTCAAACAGTTTGTGGTACGTTAGAGTTGTTTAGCATTGTTGTCTACGTGTATTTCAAACTTTATTCAAGTGGCGACATCTTTGAGTGAATATTTGTATATTTTTTTGCATTTTTCCCAAACAGTTTGTGGTGCGTTATGATTTTTTGTATTGGTTGCTATGTATTTTTAAATTTTATTCGTGTGGCGACATCTGTGATTTTAAGATACAATTGTGCGCGCATTGGTAAGGCTTCTTGCTGAGTAGTGACGTCATTTGTTTGGATGGCACAACGAGTAACGTGTTCGCCTACAGACATTACGGTTGTGAGTTCAAATCCCGCGAAATGGAAATTTCGTAAAAAGGTTTCTACCCAATTAAACTTTATGGAGTTACTATGTAGCTTTGGGTTTTCACTAGATGAATAAAATAAAAAAAATGGAAAGTGGTCAAGCGATGAACGATAAGTAGATGCTCATTAATTGACTATATGATTTTGATAAGAGAAATATTGCTTTCAAAAATTCAGAGTCTGATCACCTTCTCTTCCAGTTCTCCTTTTAAATATTTTACTCCAGTTCTCCATACTCATGATCACTATACCGAACTTGCATCTACTCATTATTTTATACCACTGCATTATGTTAATATTTTTCGGCAAACAATTAAATATAATGCTATAAAACTTTGCTTGAAAATCCCTGATGAATTTAAAATGTTTAGCTTGATTTTAGTTTTAAAAAATCAGTCAAATGTATTTTGTTTGATTGTTGTTCATAATCTACAGAGTAAACGTTTTTCGACGCATCTGTTGTAAGAATTATTGTTAGTTCAACAGAATTGTGTTAAGAGCTGTTCAAGTGTTTCCCGTGAGTGATGTAGTAGATGTTCCATAAAATTTACAGGTTTCCCGAAACTTACAATTTTCTTTTTGCAATTGAATTTATGTAGTTAAGTTTTTTCATTTTTATTCTTTTTTTGTTTTTAAAGTTATAACTTTATTTATTTCCACTCTGCATCTAACAATTATAATAAAATGATGTTATAGAACACTTATAATAACAGTTATAGAATGATGTTATCAGTTGTGGTGTTCAGTGGATTCCGTAAGGTTTGAAGCATTGTCATCAGGTTTTGTTTTTTTCTATTGTGTTGTTCTTCTCAGCCGTCCCTTTTGAATTCTAAGTTTTGGTTTTGTTGTTTCTTTTGTTTAAATTCGAGTGTCCATTATACAGCGCTTACCCGCATCACCGATGGCGGACCGTAAGGCTATCTACCGGGTCGAACCCCGGAACAATATGTTAATGCAACCTATGTTGAAACTCTATTATTTCCCTGTCTATAAAAATAGAAACTGCAATTTTTCTCCTTTTGATAAGCACTTAGGAACAAATTCATTTTGTAATGTCTGAGTGTTACAATGTACTGCACTACTAATCAGTATTATAGTGTTCATAAAAGATACTTCAACGTGTTGTTCGCAGATGGCAGCACCATACTATTGTCCAGAAAGAACAGCAACAATGTTTAAATGTTGTTTTCATTTTTTATTGCTTAATTCATTCATATTTTGCTAGTGCTCAAAACCCCACTGTTCCTCAAAAATGCTTTAAAATGATGTTGACAGGTGGCAGCACCATGTTATCCATTAAAGGAAAACCGGATGATTGTGTAAACACGAGTTCAGAATAAAGGTTGCCCCAAAATCACAGCTTGGATTATAAAATAAATACCTCGGATACTCAAATTTTGCTAAACTTTCAAAGCTACTCAGTGCGGCTCAGTGAATCTACTAAGATTGGCAGTAGCGCTTTTTTGTCACATTCACGTGGCCGACAAACAGAAGGCTGTACCGTCATAAGCATGATCATGAACTGCAATGTTAGTTTCTGACGTCATATGACGTAGAGCCCATTTTTCGTCGCATTCATGCGTTTCAACAGTGCTGTAACACTTGGCAAACGTGCTTGATGCACAAGGGAAGACCCCTACCGTTGCGCAAACCGTGGTTAGTTTCTGACATAAGCAATAGCTGTGTTCGGTTGCAATTAATTAACTTTTTAAGCTAATTATTCAATTATAATGAACAATTGTTAACTTCTATAGGCAAGAAAATGTATAGTTTGGACAGTAAATTAAAATGAGCTTAAGTCTAAACAATCTTCCGGTCTTCCTTTAAATTTACGAATAATGTACAAATTAAATTTCACCCAGATCTTTGAGCAGTAGAACTGAGTACAGTATAATACCTATTTGATGTTATTTTGTTAGCAAAATTTGTTAGCTTATCACCATTTTTTAAAATGTTACAAAGTACAAATCTAATTATTGATTAGTAGTGAAAGGGTATCGAAATGTTCTCCACCCCCTATCGAAAAAACCACCCTCTCAGAATTGTTACTAATATAATTAATGCTCATGTACCAGGTAATTAAAATTATCAGATTTTGCATTTAAGACGAATGAAAATTGAATTATTCTACGATTGTGGAACATGATGTATCAATCACTTTTTAAGCTTAGACGTTTCGACAAGCCATTATCATTTGATATTTGAAATAAAATTGTCTGTCACTAACTGTCCTTTTCTTCAATTCAGTTTTTAAGTTATTCAGGGAAGTTGTTTTGTGTATAAAATACCATTGTTAGAAAAACAGCAATTATTGTATTTATCGGATTATCGTTACATGCTGCTTGGTTACACTGATGTAAGCAAAGGGACGGCGCGCCAACTAGCGGCCAACTCGCGAAACAAAGTGCATGTATGCCGGACTAGCATGCATATTCTGAATGCATTTTAGAATCTGAATGCATATTAGAAAATTAATAAAAGATCAATAACAATATTGAAATGAAAATGTAGGATGCCATTACATTGTCAAAACACGTCGTTGATGCTTTTTTAAACGATTTGAAAAAAATCAATACACTGAGTATATGTAATAAAAAATTATTATTGCAAAAATATCGCATGCACGCATAAGCACTGATTAGTAGAAAGCTGAAGCCTGCCCAACAAAATGGCGTCATTTTTTTCTGCATCTCTCTTCAAGGATGCACATCTAAACCTGCAATACAGTATCACAATAACTAAATACAAAAGGTTTTTCTCCTGTGCCAATTGTGATCACCTAATCACTTTGCTTCACAGTAACAAAACAAGAAAGTGATTTTTCTTGTGTGAGCTTTTTGTTACTGACTGAGGAAATGCTGACTGCTAACTGACGACATAAATTCTAAGGAGTTTGTTAAACGTTAACTAAGATTAACTCACAAAATCAGCAAAACAGGGACTAATACAACATGGTTCTTTCCACAATTACACAATTTGAAAACAAAATGACTTATCAAGTGAATTTTCAATTAGCGAACAATTTAATGACGTAACTGTTTGCAGCTGAAACTAAAAACTGGAAATTCAAGAGCCAAACTGCAATGTATTGTGTGTTGTTACCTGTAGCGGATAGCCCTATAGGCTGAAGCCTAAGGCCCGGGATCAAAAGGGGCCCGGCAAAATAAAACGAAAAAAAAAAACGCGCTTGGACACCATTATATTTCCCACTCATATTGCTCGCGTTATCGTATGATTGTCCTCTACAATTTGAGATATGAAGTTCATTTTCTTCCAGGAATGCAAATAAACTTTCCGTGAGGACCTTGGCTGAATGTCCATGCATGTCTAGGAATTTAACGAATCTTTCCACTGGACCATCCTGTCCAAGATACCGAAATATTAAAGTCAATTTGTCAGTGTGAGAGACATCTGGTGTTGAGTCCATTGATATTGAAAAGTACTTCGCCTTCTTAATTTCTGCAGTAATACAATTCAGTAGCTTCTGTCCCATTATTTCAATTATTTCGTCGCAAATAGTAGAAGACATATACGAAACAGAACCTCTACCTAAACGACGAGAGCTCCACAAAAACACGTCAGCTCAGCAGTGTAGCAACATTTAAAAGGCCCGTTCCAAGCTCAAGCCTAAGGCCCATAAAATCATAATCCGCCGCTGGTTGTTACATGTTAGGGCTAGGATAAAAGAGGTGCGCAATGAAAAGGGAAGACAAAATGAAGGTAAAATTAGGGTTGAATTAAGTAATATAAGTACAAGTGAAGAAAAAAGCTAAAAATTACAAAAAAAAACGATGAGGTGATAATGACGAAAATGGAATGAGATTTCTGTAGTATGACAGTCATTTATGTATACAGGGACGGACAGTGAGTGCCAACCAACGTGATGAACACAATATGGCAAGAAATGTCAAAGACCATATCCACCTAATATGTATTTAAGAGAAACATCTCTTTCTTAAATCTGGGTAGGCTTCATACTCTTCTGATATTACAAGAAATAGAATTCTAAACATTACGACCTACAAAAGAAATAAAATGTTTAGAAAATTTGGTTCTGCAATAATTGACATAATATTCATTATACCTAGTATTACGGTGTTTGATATTTTTGATTATAGGACTTATGAAAAATTAAAGGAAACAAATTAAAGTGGGTTGTGCGTATAAATGCTGCTGCATTGCATTGCTTGATAGTGATGTGATTGATGTGTTAGATTAGATTCACCAAGCACTTGTGTTGAATTTGTTGTTTTGCATATAAAACTGCTCTCACAAAGCAACAATTTCCTTTTATATGACAATTTTTGCAAATTTATGCTCCTCACACAATGTGATTTCATTGAAAATTATAATATTATATGAAATGCACTTGACACACTCTGATACACTACGGCCTCAAGTCAACACTGTTTTTAAGGAGAACTTTCTATTGAAAGGTGAGACCACGTTAATTTGTCTTTAGCTGAGCGGTTGGTTTTTTGCGGAACACTAAGCGGTAGACTGTTCTCTTCACCTGCAGCAGCAAGAAGGCCATCAATAAATTAGTGCGCACGATCGCGCAAGTGTACACCAGACTAAGCTAGTCGATAAATAGAAGATTCACCAAGCACTTGCTGAGAGTTCTTGAATGTCTTTTCAAGATGTGTGTCTAACTAAACACAGCATCATGCTGATTAAACTAGAATAATTTTTCTCTATTGAGTTCTCAAATATCTTTTGAAAACGCCTCGCTCTAACTACATTTGAATGGCTTTCCTCCAGTGTGAATTTTTAAATGTGCTTTCAGACTACTTGACTGAGTAAATGCAGCATCACAGTGATTACACTTAAATGGTTTCTCTCCGGTGTGAATTCTTAAATGTACTTTCAGAGTACTTGTCTGAGAAAATGCAGCTTTACACTGACCACACTTGTAAGGTTTTTCTCCAGTGTGGGTTGTCAAATGTACATTCAGACTATATGCCTGAGTAAATGCAGCATCACAGTAGCAACACTTAAATGGTTTTTCTCCCGTGTGAGTTCTTAAGTGTACTTTTAGGCTACCTGCACGACTAAATGCAGCATGACACAAGTTACACTTAAATGGTTTTTCTCCACTGTGAATTTTTGAATGTACTCTCAGGCTACCTTTTTGAGTAAATGCAGCATCACAGTGACCACATTTGAATGGTTTCTCTCCAGTGTGAATTCTTATATGCTTCTTCAGATCATGTGCACGAGCAAAGGAAGCATCACACTGACCACACCTGTGAGGTTTCTCTCCAGTGTGAATTCTTGAATGTTTTGTCAAATAGGATGCTTGAGCAAATGCAGCATCACACTGACTGCACTTAAAGGGTTTCTTTCCCGTGTGATTTATTGTATGTACTCTTAGAGTAGCTGCCTGAGTAAATTGGGCATCACACTGATTGCACTTAAAAGGTTTCTTTCCAGTATGAAATATTGAATGTAGTTTTAAAGTACCTGCCTGATTGAATGCAGCATCACACTGACTACACCTAAAAGGTTTCTCTCCAAAGTGAGCTTGCAAATGTAATTTCAAAGCGCTAGACTCAGTAAATGTGATTGTATGTGATTCTTGGTTAGAAGGAGCTACAATTTGATTGTGTTTAACAGTAGAATCAGAGTGATTAAATGAAAGCTGCTCTCTACATTCTTTGTTCACATTTTTTGGAAGTTGTGCAAAATCTTGTATATTTTCTTCTACATCATCGACTGAAGTACTAGGTTCAATTTTTATTGAATAATCAGCAGTTTTCACATTTTTGTCTGATGTCTCTCCACTCAAATGATTGCCTACCGTATTTACTTCAACACTGTATTCATTATTCATAAGTAAAGGGTTAAGTCCCTCACTCACGTGTGAAGTTACATCAATGTCTGGCTTTTCTGTATCGTCTATGAAGGCATCCGGTTCAGTTTTTGCAGGGATTTCACATTCTTGAATATTATACTCATCTACTTTGCGCTTGCTGTTATTTATTTTAACTGATTCATCATCACATTCAGTTTTTACTGGTACATTGTCAGTTTCCATGTTCACATCTACGGATTCATCTAGAACATCATTCTCAAGTTTCACAAATACAGGAACTGCTTGCACATGTATGGAATGATCCATCTTTGCAACCAAATCCAAAATTGAAGATGTATTTCTGTAAAAAGGAAGTAAAATGGTGAAAATTCCAAATGGTAAAATGACAGTTACACAATATATGAAGTGCTGCGTTAATTGGTTTAGTAAATGGATGGTTGACCAGATAGAAACTAATTATGAGGTTGATTAAACATTCAAATTCGAGTAGTATGATTTTTTTCAATTTGAATTCAATTTAAATTTAAAATTATGGATTAAAATAATTCTGCACTTTTGCAACAGTTTTTTTAACATTAAACCATGAAACGGGCAATCAGCAAATTATACTTGTGATTTGTGTTGCAGTAAACAGTTTTTAAACATATTATTAGTGCTTTTCAGCAGAACAAAATCAAGCAATAGCCACGATCTTTGCAAAATGCTTTTTTTAATGATTTATGCATCTAAGAGCTCACTATGGGGTAAGGTTTGAATGAATGGCGTCGCGTAAATTTCATGCATACCAGCGGGTTCCTGTTTGGTTTTCCTTTTTTACCTGGGTATTTGGCAGGTACATTTAGCAGAACTTTATATCTTTTTACAATCATCTTTAGTAACAATAAGCAACCAAAAATTGAGCTACGAGTAATAAGTAATAGCTTCAACTTAATGCATATGCCTACGGACAACAATTTTTTATGTGTTCAGTAATCCAAATGTTAGACTTGAAAAGAACAGCGAAAAAATAACGAAATAGTTTGGGGTAGGTAAGATATTACACATGGTTTTGCCTTGCTGACATCGCAAGTAATTTTTTTGTGTGCCTTGTTGAAGCAAATAGGCAAATTTATTAAATTTGCTAAACGTTTACACGAATCTTATTAAACGAAACAATTCCGTTACATGATATGTGTACATAATTATGTGCATATGTGTACACGTGGAATGGCATACCACTTCAGGCAATAAGTTCTCTGCTTGTCACAATTATTTTATAATGACTCACGGCTGTTAATAACTTTTACCTGTATGATTTCACAGAGTCTAGACACCTTAGTTAATTGCTGTCTATGTCTATGCTGCTGTTAGACGATTACTTAACGGCTAACCTATTTTAATAGGAACTGGGAATGACTGTTTTTCGGCTAGTACTTTTGCTGCAAGTACTAATTTAGTAGAGCTTTTTCCCTCGCTGTATGCAGGTTGACTTGGTGCAGTGTTTCAAACACAAAACTAACCAACTTCATCATCATCATATGCCCATTACGTCTATTGTAGACATTGGGCGAACTGAACTCTAAAAAAATCTGAACTTAAGACAGGAAACACAGCAGTTAATCCAGCAAAAATCTGCACTCCGCTATGCCAGTGGCCTGTCAACACTACTTCAGATTAACTAACCAACTTTACAGCAGGAACTTTACGGGCAAGACGGGCAACTTTTAGTACAGAAAACAACACATAATTCCGCATTGCTTCGCAGCACGACTCTTTCGTGTCTTATATGTAACAATTAACATTCCAGTAAAGCATGCCTGAAAATTACGTATATACGTCCCGAACTATTAAAATCATTATTATTATTATTATTATTATCGGCATTATTATCATAAATTCCAGTGTAATAAGTATCCTAATTGTTGGGCGCCGAGTAACCCACTAGCCGAAGTAGACAATTGGCATTTACATGCTAGCCCAAGTAAGACACGTCGTGTGGAAAATGCTCTTTTTTGGAAGTTTGTGGGAGAGACATCGGCTAGGTTTTTAGTTTGTTGATTAGAGTTAAACAAATGCGTGGGAATATGTATAGTCTCATTTGTTTTTGTAGAAAAAGGTGCATAACGTTTACGTCTACGAGTTGTTAATTAAAATGTTTTGTTGCTATTGAAATATATAATTTATATTAATTCATAACTCATAACCGCACAACTATTTGATTAAAAGAGTGGCCACCCAAAACATAATTTATTGCAACTTACATGATTTGGCGCATTTGCATTATTACTTTCTATCACAACAGGACAACCAATCATAGATAATTATTCACTTTAACACATAGTTAATACAATAAGCACAGAGTACTAATGCTAGATCAGGGGTGTGCAAATTATCTGACTAGCCGGGCCACATTAAACTTTCCCGCAATTCCTGCGAGCCACAGGCAGTTTGATCAAGGAGCCAAGTACAGAAAGGCCTAATAACGATTTTTTTGCATCCGACCTGCGTACATCATTACTACTACACTCAAGAAACTATTATAGAAGTTAATAAAATTTATATTACAAACCATATATTTCTACTTTCTGGACAGATAGTGGTAATTTCATTACAATGCATATTAGTAATGTGTATCACACAGTCTGTGTAGTACAGTGTTATTACGCTGCAACCGTCTTGTAAGGGTTAATGGCTTCCGATCTAGTAGAAAAAACTACCCGCACTATCTTTGGGATCGTGGCACGGACTTCAGCTAGATACACTCAACTAATCGCCCGGGCCGCACTTTCATTAGGTTGACAAATCTCTTTGCGGGCCGCACAAATTCTCTCGGCGGGCCGCAATTTGCACACCCCTGTGCTAGATATATAATGCACAAATCAGCACATAACTATAAAAAACTGTTGAAAACAGAAAAAAATAACTTAACGAATTAGGCAGATCACATGACGTTTGCTTGTAAGAACAGCAAGCGTCAAATGGCCACCTGTACAAAGGTGACGATGGAATTTATAACTTTAGAATGAAGCCCGTATAAATAATTCAAGGTTAACCTAATGTACGAACCAGAATCCGTGACACGTCGCACATGGGCTAGCCCAAGCAAGACACGCCGTACATGGGCTACCTGAGTAGGACAGTAGTGACAGGTCGCGAATTGAGTCGTTAAGCGTTCTGGCACGTCCGTTTAGGTAACAATAATAATTAAACACGTCAATACATGTTGAATAATTTATTATACATCTGATAAAATATAAGAATTTTATTCTGAGCTAGAAGAATTAATATTTGCCAATATTAATCTTCTTTGAAGCGAAATAAGCGCACTTTTCGTGTGATTCCAACATTTGCTTAAGGTAAATCATTTTTTTATTTTGTCCTGCTTCACAGACAGGTGATCCTTTTCACTCCATCTTGGACAAATAATTGTTTTCTACTAAGTAAACGAGTTATGTGCCCTACGTAGTTTCTCGACTTAAATCATTAGATACTTAGTTTAATGTTATGATGATATTAATGGAGCTAATAATAATGATGATATTGTTGGAAAAAAATAAATTGTCAAAGACTCCATTATTATTATTATTATTATTATTATTACTATTATTATTAATATTATTATTATTATTATTATTATTATTATTATTATTATTATTATTATTATTATTATTATTATTATTATTATTGTTGTTATAATAAAGTTACTTTTATTCTAAAACAAATTTAGTTTTATGTTTTATTATGTCATAGATCTAGATTGTTAACAGAAATCGCTAGTGTCCTACTTGGGTTGCCCATGTGCGACACTGCTTTTCTGTAAATTTAGCACATGCGTTTTACCGAAAGTGTCCTACTTCGGCTAATGGGTTACATGGCGCCTACAATAACATTGATTATTGTCACTATCGTTGTTTCATAGTGAAATTAGTTACAAAACACACATGATAGGATAGCAATTTTGTTTATTCTGGCAAAAATTATCATTGCTACCTTGCACTGAATATCTCATCTGTTGTTAGTCTGTTTCGGTGAATATCTTCGCATCATCTCCAAATACTCTAATAATTTCTTCCACTACTTCAGGCATAATTCATTTATATAGCAAATAAGTAATATGGGACGCAACACGCTGCCTTGCAGAAGGCCTGATGATACTGGTGCTCAGCCTGACAATGCACTATTGACTTTGACTGTTTGACTGCAATTGCAAAGAAAATCTTCTATCCATTGCTCAAATTTCCCCTCATGCAAAAATGATGTAACTTTATGAGTTTTTTTGTGAGGGACTGAATCAAAGTTAATGTCTTTGCAAAATCTAAGTTAATTGTGTCAAGAGAAGTTCCGCAATCAATTATTTTTGTCCATAAATGGACGTCATCTAATAGTTGTGTAATTCCAGATCTGTCTTTTATAAATCCGTCATGTCATCCATACTAATGTCATCAAGCTTGATGGTTACACACCTGAAATTGTGGCTTAGACAATGAAGTAACAATGTTGTCATACGTCAATTGCATTAATTTTGTTATTTTTCAATTATAACTCACCTCCAGTTACAGTTTTAATTTTTATCAATTTTTAGAAGTAGGGGAAGTTGTACACCTCGAGGTTTTGAGATATTCTTTATTGGCCAAATTAGAAACGTTTATGTAACAATAAGTGCAAATGCTTACTGCCCAGTAGGGTTGACAGCTGATCTGACAATGGGGAATAAAACAACTTTGGTTATTAAAAATACTTCTAACTTTAAACAACAATTTTTGTAATATATAAAATGAAGGGTCAAAAATGAAACAAAATGTACTTCTGTCAGGCTGCGCTTATCAAGTGACAATGACAAACGCAAATTGCCAAAAACCTAACATGGGTGAGGCAGGAAAACAAATGTTCTCAGTAACTAGCAACATTGTAGTACATCAAATTAAATGCCGTAGTAGGTTGTTTGTCTCGGTGAGACAAATTGAGTAGTTTAAGCCATGGTACATTGATTGATTCCAAACCTTCAGTTGACAGGTTGAAACTCCCAAATTTTAGTATCTTATAGCTCATCAAAAGAATCACCATGGAGTTAGCATATCGGCTGTGATTGCAACTGGCTTTGGTTGTTGGATAATGACTGAAATCAATTTTATAGCATTTTTGTTTTTGTTTTACTCTGCATACAATTTCTTTCTCAGGCTGTCAGCAGTGGCAGATTGGCCCATCAGGATACCGGGAAAAGTGATGGACCACCGCTTTTGTGATGAATAATTAACTGTCGTTATATATTGTGTATACCTGACGAAAAGAGGTTATGTCCTCTCCTGGTACTTCAAATACCGGTAATGGTAATTGTTCCACAGATGGTTCAAATACTAAACTTCAGCTTGCTTCCACATAAGGCTCAACATTTATCGAGGTATTAGAATCAATAAGCTCATATCGTTATTAAACGTCGACACTTGTACTTGTATTAGCATCGTAAGGCACACCATTCGTATCATGGGCTGTTTTTTGTTCTTTAGATCTTCACTCCAAGTAAAATCTTGTGCTGGAACATACTTCTATAATTGACCCGAGTGTAAAATTTTTGGCTGTTGCTTTCTGTCAGGGAGCTTAATTCTATAGGTTACATCAGATAATTTATCTATTATTAGATAGGCACCATACAAATCGGACTGCAGTTTGGGGCTTTTGCCGACTTTCCTTTGAGGATTGAAGAGCCAGACTTTATCACCAGGAGAATAGAGAACAAGACGAGAGTGAACGTCATACCTCTGACGCATTACTTCACCAGAGAAACGCAAATTATTGCGTACGAATTAATGTACACCATGCATACGCTGTTCTAATTTCTCGATGAAATCCACATAGTTATTACACGTAATGTTAGTAGGGGGTTTTCCAGTTAGTAAATCATGCGGGATTCGTAACTTACGTTATTACGTCAACTTGGGCAGGAGCGAAACTGGGGTCTTATGTACAGCACTATGATACAACATTAAAAGCAAGTGTAATTCACTGTACAAGTCTGTTTGGTTGTCAGAAGTGAATTGTGCAATTTGTAGCGTCAATGTCTTAATGTATCGTTCTGCAAGTCCGTCACTCTTTGGATTCAAAGCAGTAGTACGCGGTTTTTCAATGCCCATGAGTTCGCAGCATTGTCGAAAAATTTGCTTTCGAAATTGCTGCCCTGCTCAGAATGAATTTCTAAAGGCATTTCATACCAACAGAAAAAATCTTTTATAAATACAGAAGCTACAGGTTCAGCGTTCCATACCCTGATTTTAGATCGAAAAAAAGATAGATTTTAGATCGAAGTAGCGAAAACCATTCAACCATAGACAACGCGTCAATATATTCGTCAGTTCTATGGGATAGTTGTCACATATTGTCACTGCGTTTAACGCCGCATTTTTGCGTTCTAACTACGACTTGCGCACGCATTTCATCCGTAGCTTTATCAAGCTCCAGACGGTTGTTTAGGTTCCAAGCGCTGCACATGTGCTTTATATAAGAACCACAGACAGTAAACCGTGTAGGTTGAATTATTTGAAATACATAACAATTTAAATTTTGTTCAAATTATATTCTGTAAAATTTTATTCAATATGAGATAGATTTGTTTTTAGAAAGTGACAATCACAGAAGAGATAGTCAGAGAATTTTTGTTTGGAAACTATGAGATGATGCCTAAGCATTCTTTCTTTTCATTGAAATACATTGCCTTTTTATTTTATCATTAAAAAACTCGCAAATAATCCTGACATTATTGTAATTAAAGGGATCGTTCTTGTGTCATGTGCCAGATCACTTACACGGGCAACATCATATGCTACAGAAGCATCAAAACTTGCGTCTCCAAACATATACCATGAATATGCATGCTCAATAGCAATCCATCCTAAATAATAGCTGATCCTTGCACCTAAAACCGCTGAATGTTCGTCAAATCGTGGCTGATCGTTTACTCGAATTGAAGTAGTGCTTTGAAAAATGCCAATCACTTCGAAAGTTATTGGGTTTAATACAAACGGTCCACCAGAATCACCCTACAAGAAAAAAGTACAACATTACATGTCACATTTCACTTGCCCCCCCCCCCCCAGAATTGGCCAGAACGAACTTTGTAAAACTGTAATATTTTAATTAATCACAGTTGAATGAAGCCAGTTTTTCAGGTGCTCTTCTATATTGCAATGAATATCCTTTTAACAAACCATTGTATTTTGGCAGCTATTTTTATGTAGGCATGCATGCAATGATTTCATTGGTGCAGCAGCAGCATGTGCAGGTATGTTTTCTATCCAAGCACCTCTTCCACAAAACAACCGGTACTACTAGTACTACTACTACTACTACTGCTACTACTACTACTACTACTACTACTACTACTACTACTACTACTACTACTACTACTACTACTACTACTACTACTACTACTACTACTACTACTACTACTACTACTACTACTACTACTACTACTACTACTACTACTACTACTACTACTACTACTACTACTACTACTACTACTACTACTACTACTACTACTATTACTACTACTACATTACTACTACCACTACTACTACTACTACTACTACTACTACTACTACTACTACTACTACTACTACTACCACTACTACTACTACTACTACTACTACTACTACTACTACTACTACTACTACTACTACTACTACTACTACTACTACTACTACTACTACTACTACTACTACTACTACTACTACTTCTACTACTACTGCTACTACCACTACCACTACTACTACTTCTACTACTACTACTACTACTACTACTACTACTACTACTACTACTACTACTACTACTACTACTAAAACTACTACCACTACTACTACTACAATTGCTATTACTCTTGTGTTTTGTTTCTCTCGAACTAAACTAGTTTATTATACGAGAATTTTAACACAAATGTATGAAGGAACGAGAAATGTTTACAGTACATGTAAATGTGATAATCTGTAAACGTGAAAACGAGAAAGCGTATCTTAAAACCTGAAAATACAGAATGCGAGGATACAAGAGAATAAACTCTAGCGGCCACCTCCGCCTTATATATCAGTGCAGAAAGTTTTCGAAACTTCTACAAGGTAAGAAGATTGTTCTACTATACTGTAGAACATTCTACAATGTTCTATTTAATTCTAGCGGATATCCACAACAATTACTATAATTAGTTAAATAGTTATTAGGATTGAAAGTTGGTAGTGATGTAAAAATATTGAAATGGAAAAAAAATGTTTGCAGTAGGACCTGTACTTCATTTAAACACTTGAACATCTAAATATGATTAATATGCAGCAATTGTCGTTTAATCTGTAATTTCATCACACTACACTATTATATCACACTACGTTATTTTACTTTAGTAATAGAGACAAAATGGCTGCAATGTTTGTTGTTGTGTTTGATTTCGGTAATAGAGACAAAATGGCTGCAATGTTTGTTGTTGTATTTAATTTCTGCAATAGAGACGAAATCATGGCAATATTTGTTGATTTATTTCACTTTAGTAATAGAGACAAAATGGCTGCAATGTTTGGTGTTGTGTTTGATTTCAGTAATAGAGACAAAACGGCTGCAATGTTTGTTATTGTGTCTGATTTCAGTAATAGAGACAAAATGGCTGCAATGTTTGTTGTTGTATTTAATTTCTGCAATAGTGACGAAATCATGGCAATATTTGTTGATTTATTTCACTTTAGTAATAGAGATCAAATTACTGCCATTACTGTTGCATTTTCCTTCAGTACATTAGACAAGGTTACTACAGTTTTTGTTGTTGTATTTTACATCAGTAATAGAGGCAAAATGGGTGCAATGTTTTTTGTTGTATTTTACTTCTGCAAAAAGTCTTTTGGTTGTTAGTACATTTTGCCAATATGTCTTTCGCCTTATAAGCTAATGTCACATTAACACAAATAATATAAATTACCCAGTAATGTAAATCTTTCAGATTCTTATCCCCTTCATATGTTGTATAAGACTTATTTTATTTTACTACTGCTACTACTTACGTAGCCACCAATGCGTCCTCTGTGATGTGCGCAGATGAAAAGCTTTGGGTCATAACGGCTGCAGTGACCCTGATCAGTAACTACGAAGTAAGCCTTTTTCAACCGATCTTGTAGTTTGTTTGGTGTGTCTGAAATATTCGTATTGTTGTCAGCTACATTTCCCTACTGCTAATGTAGTTCAATTCAATCTGCCTAATAGAGTACGACTAATAAAAGCAGCAAATGTGCAGACAATACAGCTCTCTGTGAATCATAACACTTGGAGCACAACAAATGCTGCAGTGCTAAAATTACTTTTACAGTAATCATATCATTTTTTAAATTATAATAAACATTGCATACCACTCCATATATCTGTTCCCCATCCTAGCAGAGTAATTACTCGGTTCATGTAACTAATTTTGTCACATATAGGCAGTTTTGCAGGTTTAATATAATCGTTGAACTGAACTGGCTTGTTCAATCGTAGAAAAGCAAGATCATGATTGAATTTATGAAATCTTTCATGTATTTTGTACCAATGAACCTGCAATAACAAAGACAACTAAAGTTAAGAGACACGAGCATGTACTTCAATCTAGCCTGAGATGAGATATCAGAATAAATTACTGAATGTCAAAACCTGGCCTAAGTGACTGCAACAAAATTGGGGAAAGGGTTACAAAAACAATCATGATTGAACTGCTGTTTGGTGCTTCACCAGAGGAGAGGGGTTCGGGTTTGCAGGAAAAATATGATCATGATATTACTGAAACATCACATTGCTAAAACTAACTGCCAATGTCATTCCAAACTGCAGCAAGTGTAGACTGTCTCTGTAATATTATAACGTTTCCAAACTTGCGCACGCGTAAAAGTCAAATGAAATCTAATTAGTTAGAGGCAAAGGGTGTGTAAATTCCAGCCAATGAGAGTCGAGATACATATAGAAATTAGTTTAATGTAAATCTGAGGATTCTACTTCCTTCCAACAGAAAAGTTCTCAAGGTTACAAGGAAAAATGTTAACATCATGCTATATTTGGTGTCGACAGTCAAAGATGCAAGTCTCAATAAAAGTAACCTATGTTACTAATGGCGTACAAAGGTGTACAAAAATGACAAAAAATCAAGATGTTACTAAACCCTTCATATTATAGTATGTGATGGAAGATAAAACTTACATAGCGTTCTGCTCTTGGACGGTAAAAATGGATGCTCCCAAGAAATACCTTAATGTCTGGCCCTGATGCTATGTGACTGAAAAGAATTATAACTGCATATAAGCAATGTTAGCCTCATATTTTAAATGCTTCAATTCAACTACAATTGCATCTTAGATTTCTCACTCAGAAAAACGATAAAGCCTGAATTGTTACAAGTAATAAAATTAGTAGCTGAAAACACCTTGTACAAAAGCGACCTCTAGAATATTGATTACTAGAGGAAGCTGCATGAAGTAAACACACTGGCGTACACGTCTCTGGTATTTTTGTGTTACTTTAATTGCTGTTATGCTAATGGTAACAGAAATAAAAATCTATACAAATCAATACAAAAAGACTTAAACTGTCTACATATGTAAAATTATATATATATATATATATATATATATATATATATATATATATATATATATATATATATATATATATATATATATATATATAATTTCTTTTAAGCATTTTGTTGGCCACATTATAGTAAATACTTACTCTTTAAAAGTGTGAGCTACCGTTAGAACATGTGTGTCATCGATAAGCACTCCTCCAGCAACAACAGAACGAGTAGGATTCTCGGGAAAACCAGGACGAAATAACCTGACCTTCAATAATGCAAAGTAGTTACTAAACACTGACACCTTACGGGTTGCATTTCTGCACCAACAAAAGACGTTAAATTAACTCTTTCCCGACGGGTACAAGCATTTACCCATTATCTGTGATGGGCAAAAACAGTGCCTTATTTATTAACTATCATTCCAAATTCTCCAAATTAAAGGAAATTTGAAAAAGAAATGCCTAACTTAGAAGTAAATTATATAAAAGCAACTTAGCTCTGTCCAGTCGAGTACATGCATTTACCAATTATCTGTGATGGGCAAAAACAGTGCCTTATTTATTAAATAACTTTCAACTCTCTAAAAGTCATTAGAACTTCTCAATGGAATTTTTGAAACCACAAAAAAGTGGTTTATTGCAGTAATAACTACATTATTGTCATTACTTTGACCCTAA